>CAUYQV010008426.1:0-50026 GCA_963574575.1 Galagoides demidoff | reverse complement strand
AAAAAAAAACTATGGGCTTAGCACCTGTGGCTCAAGTGGCTAAGGCGCCAGCCACATACACCTAAGGTGGCAGGTTCAATCCAGCCCAGGCCTGCCAAACAACAATGAAGGCTGCAACCAAAAAATAGCCAGGCATTGTGGCGGGTGCCTGTGGTCCCAGCTACTTGGGAGGTGGAGGCAGGAGACTCGCTTGAGCCCAGGAGTTGGAGATTGCTGTGAGCTATGATGCCACAGCACTCTACCCACAGGGACAGGTTGAGGCTCTGTCTAAAAAAAAAAAACTATGTAGAAATATAAAAGGCCCAAAATAGCAAATTACTCTTAAGAAGAAACTACATTGAAGGACTTAGACTAAAAAAAAAAAAAAAGAAGGACTTACACTAACAGATATCAAGACTTTTATTTATTTTTTTCTTTTTCTTTTGAGACAAAGTCATGTTGTGTTACCTGAGTTAAAGTGAATAGAGGGTAGTGGCATCATCATTGCTCCCTACGATCTAATTCCTGGGCTCAAGTGATCCTCCTGCCTTAGCCTTTCCAGTAGCTGGGACTACAGACACCCTGCCAATTTTTCTATTTTTTTGTGAAGATGAGGTCTTGTTCTTGCTCAGTTCTTGCTCACACTGGTCTCCATCTTCTGACCTCAAGCAATCCTCCTGCCTTGGCCTCCCAAAGTGTTAAAACTACAGGCGTGAGCCACTGTGCCCAGCTGCATATCAAGACTTAATAAAGCTACAACAATTAGCATAGGCCCAAGAAGAGCAGTAGAACAAAACAGAGAGACTAAAAACAGAACCAAACATGAATGGATACTTAATTTATAATAAAATTACACTGTAGGATAGAGAGGGAAAAGGATGTATTTTTTAAAAATATACAGTTTTCCCTCAACTGAATGAATACCCAGGCAAGGAAAAAATTCTCACTTTAATGAGACTTTTTAAAATATGGATTATAAGGTGGCGCCTGTTGTTCAAGCATCTAAGGCGCCAGCCACATACACCAGAGCTGGTGGGTTCAAATCCGGCCTGGGCCTGTCAAACAGTGACATCTACAACCAAAAAATAGCCAGGTGTTGTGGCGGGTGCCTATATTCCCAGCTACTTGGGAGGCTGAGGCAAGAGAATAGCTTAAGCCCAGGAGTTGGAGGTTGCTGTGAACTGTGACGCCAGGGTACTCTACCCAGGGTAATAGCTTGAGGCTCTGTCTCAAGGGAAAAAAAAAAAAGTGTGTGTGTGTTTATATATATAATTATAGATTTAAAAATGCACAGGAAAAATAACAAAATGTCTAGAAAATTACATAAGGGAATCACTAGATGACTTTCTTAAAAAGAATAAAAAGCACTCAACAGAGAAGGATAACTGATAAACTGAACTGCATTAAAATCGGCTACTTCTTTTATTAAAAGACATGAGACAACAGAAAAACTAGACACAGAATGTAAAGAAACATTGCTCCTATCTAGAATATATCAAGAAATCCTATAAACCAATAAGAAAAAGATAATGCTAAAGAAAAATTCACAGAAGTCTTGAATGTTCTTTTTTTTTTTAGACAGTCTCACCATGTCACCCTGGGTAGAGTGTCATTGTATCACAGCTCACAGCAACCTCCACCTCTTGGGTTTAAGCAATTCTCTTGCCTCAGCCTTCCAAGTAGCTGGGACTACAGGCGCCCACCACAACATGCAGCTATTTTTGTTGTTATTGTGGTTGTCATTGTTGTTTAGATGGCCTGGGCCGGTTTCGAACCTCCCAGCCTCAGTGTGTGTGGCTGGCGCCCTACCCACTGAGCTACAGGCACCAAGCCAATCTTATATATTTTCATATAAGATTGAGTAGGCATAATTTTTACAGATGAACAATTACAATCAATTTGATGATACAGAACAGTGTTTTCCAACCTTTTTTATCTCATGGCACACTTGGATCTATAGTTAAGCTCCTATGGCAAACTTAAATTATGGTAATAAAAAAAAAAAGAGTAGGTTGGGCACAGGAGTTCACGCCTATAATCCTGGCTCTCTGGGAGACAGAGGATTGCTTGAGCTTAGGAGTCCAGCCTGACCATGAGCAAGACCATCTCTATTAAAAATAGAAAAACTAGCCAGGTGTGATGGGCACCTGTAGTCCCAGCTACTTGGAAGGCTGAGGCAAGAGGTTCATTTGAGCCCAAGACTTGGAGGTTGCTGTGAGCTAGTCACTAGCCTGGGGTAACAGAATGAGACTCTGTCACAAAAAAAAAAAAAAGAATAAACTTAATGCTCTTTGAACTTCTTTCAAAAATAATTTAATTAATAATCTTTAAATATTTTCATGGCACATCTAAGATGCTCTCACAGCATACTGGTTGACTGGTTGAAAATTACTGATATAGAACCTTAACTTTGAAGCAATTAACAAACTATATCTCCCCTCATAAGAGCATATCCAAATAGCAATCAAGAGGCACACAAATTAAACCCACACTAAATATTACTTCACAACCACAACAAAGACTAACCAAACCAAGTGTCAGCAAGGGTACAAATTAACTGGAACACATACCCACACTGCTGTTAGGAGCATCGATACATACACCACATTAAAAACTGTCACACTCTCTACTAAAGGTGAGTGAATGCTGCACACCAAATAACACAGCAATTCTACTCCTAGACAGTGAATATAAACGAGCACGTATGTACAACAAAGAGCATATGCTATTAGAATTATTCATCATAGCCCAAACTGGAAGTAATGTGAATACCCTTCAATAGACTGATAAATTGCAGCATACTCACATATAGACATACAGCAATAAAAATGAGTCAATTTCAGCTGCATACAACATCAGGGATGTAACTTACAAACATATGACGGAAAATGTACATTTTTCACAAAAGAATTAAATTGTTATGATTCCATAACGTTCAAAAATAGGTGCTAGCAGGCAAAATAGGGATTTCTTTTTTTTTTTGAGGTTTCTGGCTGGGACTGGGTTTGAACCCGCCACTTCCGGCATATGGAGTCAGCACCCTACTCCTTTGAGCCACAGGCACTGCCCAAAATAGGGATTATTTTTAGAAAGGAGCGAGGTGAATGGCCAGGAGGGGACCTTGAGGGGATTATTAATAGTCTATTTCTTCAACTATTTGCTGGATGTATTCATTTGTAATAATTCACCCCGTTGTTAATGTACCATCTGCACACTTTTCAGTATACATAATATATTCTATTCTAATAAAGCCTATTAGAAAACACATGTGTAAAGTGCTGGGACGAAGCATAAAAATTTAAAAAGTCTTTCTATGTCACATACAGAAATACTCATGGACAAAATGACGTTATGTCTGTTACTGGATTTAAAATATTCCAATATTTCCTCTGCCCCCCAAAAGTGTAGAGATAGATAAAATGAGAACCACAGAATGCTGATATTTGTGGATGCTAAGATGATGGTTACAAGGAATGGGTTATATTATTCTCTCTTCTCTTGAGTAGTGTAAAAAAACACATACTAAAAAGTATAAAAGAATACAGTTTTGAGTTGAAATTCTGTAGCTTCTAATTAGGCCTCTTTCTGCACCACGTCTTCTGGATGAGGTTAGTATATTCCAGGACTACAGCTCTTCATTTCAATGATTTATCTTGACAGTTGCAATTCAAGGCAAACTCTAGTTGAGGTTGTCAAAACAAGATAAAATGGTCTCCTAAAATATGGTACTAGTAATCAAAGAAATGCAAATTGAAGCAGTAATGAGGTACCATTTTGGCTTATCAGATTGGCAAAGATTTTTTAAAATAGCAATATTCAGTGCTGCCTAGAGTTTTTCAAGACCGGCACAATCATTCACTGCTGGTGGGAGTATAACTTGGTACAAACATTTAGCAAAGTAACTTGGCAACATAATTAAGGAATCTGGAAAAACATACTAATCTGTTGACCTGGCAATTGCATTTCTAAAAATTTAGTCTATGAAAATGAAAAAAAAAAAAAAAGTGAACCAAGAATATGAATAAGAGTTTCTTTATAAAAATGAAATATTATAAACTCTCAAAATATCAATCCCTGGGAGTGGCTAGATGATTCATGATACGACCATTTAACCGACACTAAAAACGATAGTGCAGACAGTGGTTACTAACCCCGACGTATATGAGGAACACACTCCTAATAGCAGGGCCCGAAGTAGATGTGATTCTCCAAAAGGGGAAGGAAATTTTTTTTTTTGTCCCCTTGTTCCCATGGAAAATAACTGTTTTACAAGAGGGATTAGTGATAAGGGGTAACTTTTATGTTACAACGCTGAATTTCTTTTAAAGCTAAAAACAAATCCATGCATGCAACATAGACTTAACAATAAATATCTGTGTGCGCAGACAAGAAGGCAGAGAAGGAAATACAACAAAAGTTGTGGGATCAGAAAACACGGACACACACTTTAATAATATTAACTCTTGAAATGGGATCCGATTAGTAGTCTAATCTCAGGGACCTGTTTGTAGCAGACACCTTACACAAAATTCTCCTGAAGTAGAAAAGATTTGCCTTGGGTTCCTTCAGTAGAGCCTGAAAAGACCACACACATCAAATAGCATGTAGGGCAGCATGGCCAGAGTACAAGAGTCATTGACCTCTACCAGTTACTTCACATAGGAAGCAGAAAAGGACCGCCTGCCTGACATCCAGCTGGTTAGTCTGCAGGAAGGTGTTGCCTGCAGGAAGGAGTAAGAGAGTGAAACCACAAAGAGAGATGAGCACTGAAAATCCGAGAGGGGTAAGATGCAAAGACAAAGGATGTGATAAACAGGGATTACAAGGAAATCCCGTGCAATAGCAGAAATAAAATTCCCAGCAGAGGCCAAAAAGGTAGGGGGGAGAGCAGCTGCAGGGGAAGAGTAGTGTTTTCACTTTCCAAAATGTTAAATGAGTAATATGGGGCAGTACTTCTCCATCTTTGGGGGGGTCGGGAGAGATTAAAAGGAATTGCTTTACTGACATTTTCAATCAGACAAAAGCCACAGTGTGAAAATGACCCAGGGCTTAAGAACCACTCATACAGAAAATGTACAACATAAGAATTGCAAGGAAAAGGACAAAAAATAAGAATACTCAAGAAAGGCTGATTAATAATTAGGAAACCAAAATGTAAAGAGCTAAAGACAAAATCAAAATAACTGAAAGAGAATAAACAAATGGTAAGGTTTCTAGAGGAAGAAAGACCAAACTATAAAAGCCTAAGGGCTGTTCTATACACTTCCTACCTGGGAGAAGATCTGCATGAAAAATCTAAAGCTACCACCACAAGACAAACAAGAGAGGTGCCCTATCTACAGAACAATAAACAGAAGTGAAAGAAACAAGGTCATAAAAATGAATGAGTGGGAGATCCTGTTATAGCCTTAATCAGGATGCCAACACAGGCTCCCATCACTTAAAGCAACATATCAGCTTGGATGCCTGAGGATACTGACAAAAAAGTAAAATCTCTGCAATGTTCCTGCAGGCAAAGTTTATCCATCACTCTTGCAGCAGATATAAATGAATAGAAACAGTTGAACCCAAAGTGTGCTGAAGACAGGGTGTGAGAAAGATTATCTCAAGAGAGCCCAAATAACATCTCACAAAACTACTGAGATGAGATCAATTTGACAGGAATATGGAGCAGCTAAAAACCATACATCTCTAAAATCAATAAACCTTATAGCAGCTCTATTTCTCCAGAAATATTACTTATGCCAATCCCCAAGTTCAAGTCCCAGATATTATAGTCAATTAACTCCTCCCTAGAGAATTAATCGGTCAAATGCAAAATCATTATAGTCCAAGAATATTCAGATTGTTTTTAACCCATCAATTCACCTCTCTGCATCCAAGCTTGGCTGTATAAAAAGCAAAAACAAAAATGAGATTCATTCATTGTAAGGTGACTCAGTCCTTAAAAGTAAGTATATAAAGTTTTGTCCCTATAAAGCTTATTACTGACAAGATGGGTTGGGTGTCTGCTTCATGTCTGATGTATAAGAAAGTGAATCTGGAATGGGGTAGATGGTATCTACTACACAAACACTTAAACTGCCCATAATTAAGTCTTTCACCCAAATTCCTTCTTTATCTAATTTGCATCATTAAGTCAATAATGCATATAAAAGATATACAATAAAAAGAGTGCTATATCTTTTGCGCCATCCCCACTGCAACATAGATGAAATGAAAAATAAAAACTAAATAGATAAAAGTGGCTTAAAAATATAATGAAACAGTCTGGTGACCAGGAATTAGAGCACACAAGTGAGCAAAAATAACACCTACTCAAGAAGAGCCTGAAAGTCAAAATTCCAAAAGATATGTGGCAATCTAACATTTCAGAAAGAGAGCCTGGATAATCTATAATTAGAACACAAATTTTACTGAAGGAAAATTAAAGTGATAGGATAGGCAACCTTAAAATAAGAGCTATGTGGAAGACATGACTTCATAAAGTTGGCAACTTTCCCAATTAATCTACAAATTCAATGTGTTTTAATCAATATCCCAAAATTATGTGTGTGAAAGCAGAAAGTAGATTCCAAAATAAATATGAAAATGTAATACATTAGCACTAAGAATAAGGCCAGGCACAATAGCTCACTCCTATAATCAATCCTAGAACTCTGGGAGGCCAAGGCAGGTGAAATACTTGAGCTCAGGACTTTGAGACCAGCCTGAGTAAGAGAGGGACCCCATCTCTAAAAATAGCCTGGCATTGTGGCAGGTGTCTGCAGCTCCACCTACTCTGGAGGCTAAGGCAAGAAGATCGCTTCAGCCCAAGAGTTTGAGGTTGTGGAGAGCTATGATGCCACAGCAACAAAGTGAGACTCTGTCTCAAAAGGGGGGGGGGGGGGACTAAGAATAGGCAAGACAATTTTATAAAAAAACAATTTTGAAGATAGCATGTCTCTTATGCTAGACATCAAGACATTATAAAGGTACACTAACTTAGTGTAGTATTATGACAAAATAGAAAAATTAACCAATATAACACAGTAGGAAGCTCAGAAGATCCAAGAATATATGGAAATTTGATTATGATACCATTATAAATCACTGAGGTAGAGAATGAATTACTCAACAAATTATGCTGTTTCGATTATCTACAAGGGGGACACAGAAAAATCTATCTCCTGCCCTGCTTAAAATAATTCCTATAGATAGATAAGCACACATACAGGTTGGCCATAAAGTTTGTGTACAGTTTAGTTACAATTATATGTTTGTATATGCATATGTGTACACATACAGATCTTAAATCCTTTATAAAAAGCATTTGCAACTCAATTAAAATCAAAGAACATCTCCAAAGAAAAAATGGTAAAGAACCAAAACAGACATTTCAAAAAAGAGCAAAAATCATTAAAAAGAAAAAAACAACTACAAATTATTTTAACTTGACAAATAAATAAATTCACATTAAAACAATAGGCATTTATAAAAACGTATGTTCAGGCTGGGCGTGGTGGTGCATGCCTGTAATCCTAGCATTCTGGGAGGCCAAGGCAGGTGGATTGCCTGAGCTCACAGGTTCGAGACCAGCCAGAGCGGGATCTCATCTCTAAAAAAAAAAAAAAACACCCGGGTATTGTGGCAGGTGCTCATAGTCCCAGCTACTTGGGAAGCTATGGCAAGAGAATCACTTGAGCCCAAGAGTTTTAGGTTGCTGTGAGCTATGATGCCACAGCACTCTACCAAGGACCACAAAGTGAGACTCTGTCTCAAAAAATCCCACATATATTCTGAGTAGTAACGTTCAAAATACACACAAATTGTAAATAATCTCCATGTTCACCAACAGCTGAATTAATTAAACATTTTCTGAGACATTTTTACAATGGAATTCTACAGAGCAATGAAAAAAATTACCTCCTGCTACGTATAACAATGTAGATGAATTTGATAGATGTAATACTGCTAAAGAAAATAGATAAAATAAAAGAGTACAGTGAATGATTCAGAACAGTGGCTACCTTTGGGGGGACATGAAAGGGAAATGAAAAATGCTTTGGTAGTTATACAGGTGTATTGACTATAAAAATTAATCAAACTATGTATTTAAGATCTGTTTGCTTTAGAGTGATATATATTATACATCATAAAAAAGAAAATTAACATTAAAAATCAGGCTTAGATATAAGTTGTTCCCTCTTACTACTCCTATTCAACATCATAATGGTAGCGAATGTAATAAGACAAAAAGAAAATAAAAGAATACTAATTGGAAAAGAAGAAATAAACTTCTTTGTTGTCACCACTATATAGGAAATCCCAAAGAAAGGACAAATAAACTCATAGAACTAATAATGAAATATAGCATGGTTGTAAGATTCCAGGTTAATATACAGAAGTCAATTGCCTTCCTTTACACCATCAATGAGCAATCAAAATTTGGGGGAAAAAAACTTATAATAGCACCTCCAAAAAATATTCACATATAAATCTAATAAAACTATGTACAGAATCTATATGTGGAAAACTATAAAACTAAAGAAATAAAGATCAGCTAAATACATGGAGAAAGATTCTATGTTCATGGATCACTTCTTCCCCGGGAAATACATAACTTCACAGTCTCAACCAAAATCCCATAAAGCAACTTTGTAGATACTGGTAAACTGATTCTAAAGTACACACAGGAAGATAAAAGACCTAGACTAGCCAATACAATCCTGCAGAAGAGGAAGGCTGGAGGACTCACACTCCCCAACTTCAAGTCTTACTATAAAGCTAAAGCAACTAAGACAGAATAGTATTGGTAAGGGATGACACAGAGATCAACAGAATAACCAAACAATGAACCCACTCCAGTAGAGTCAATTGATCCTTGACATAAAAAATACAGGTGACTCAAAAGAGAAGAGACAGGCTTTTCAACAAACGGTGCTAGAAAATAATGGAAGACCATTGAGAAAAAAAATGAACTCAGAGATCTTACATTGCTCACAAAAATTAACTCAAGAAGGATTACAGACCTAAAAAGGTAAAATGTGAAACTATAAAACTTCTGGCAGAAAATACAAAAGAAAACCTATGTGACCTTGGGTTTTACAAGGTTATAGATGCAACACTAAAAAATCACAACCCAACTTCTGTTTATGTTATTGGATCCATTCAGAGCCAGAAGGGAGACCCAGCTGCTGAGAAAAGGTAAACAAGACGCCCCCCCCCCCAGAGGTCCACACTCCTACTACCATGCCTGCAATCATAGCTATGGAAGAGCAGTGCAAGCCCTGAGCCTAGTATTGGAAGCTGTCTGGGCTCCACGTGACTGTACTCTTCCAAAAAAGGAATTCATACTGGTCCCATTGCATTCCTTCCCCTAGCCCCAAGCAGCTGCTACACAGCACAATTTTGAGACACTAGGCCCCACCAGATTAGATCCTGCCCTGTGGCCCAACATCCCCTGTACCTCCATGTCCCTGGAACCCCCCACTGACATCCATGCCCTCCCAGGGGCAACAGTGGGATGACAACCACTGGACCCAGTGGTATGGCCAGGTTACCAGCACTCTAGCCCACACAGTGTCCCACACCCTGGGGAACAGACAGTACAGCAAATCAGGAAGACTGCCCCAGGAAAAAGGGAGCTTAGGAGCCACCTTGCCTATGCTTGCCACCATAAGCAACCCCACCTCCACTAGAGGGAGGGCTATCATGTACCCTCATGCACCTTCAGGGGACTTAAAGACAGGTCCATCTCATCTGCTGGATGCCTTCTGCATCCACCTCCCAGGTACAGAAGGAGAGATTTTCAGGAGGAAACTGGTGATAAGGAAGATGGAACAGTGCTGAGTTCAGGAGGATGAACTTGTAGATGGGCAATCTACAAGTAATACCTCCATAGAGGAGTATCCAAGCATCCTAATGGTGAGTCTAATCCAAGGGTCAGGGCAAACTTTTTGAAAAGGGCCAGACAGTAAATATTTCAGGCATTGAGGGCCAAAGGATCTCTGTATCAACAAATGTACTCGGCCAGTGTGGCAGGAAAGCACCACAAACAATATGTAAATGAGAAGCATAGCTGTGTTCCAATAAAACTTTATTTACAAAGCAGATCAAGCCAGATTTGGGCCTTGATCTGGTCTGTAGTTTCATAACCCAACACCAGCCTCGACAATTCCTGTTGGGAAATAACTGCTTTCAAATTCTATCATCAGATACAGTAATACTTGTTAGATTGCCAATTTTGTTTACAAAATTCTACCACTGCCTTTAGATGTACTTCTGTATGTGCTTTCCTTAACTGTGAAGATTTAACTGAGAATACACTGGCGTTCTGAACCAGTACTAATGGAGACAGTAGAGAAAAGAAAGACTTAGGTATTGGTAAGACAAAAAAAGATATATAATAAAAGGCAAAGCAGTGGAAGTTTCTGGATTACAGTCATAAGTAAGAAATAGAAGACAAAACGAACCCAGTCCTTAAAATTCACTTTAGGAGGAAAAGAACAAGCTGGATTAAAGTGGTTGTGCTGAATTCTGGGGAGGCCTAGTATAAAGTTACCATGGGGGGGGGCACTAAGTCTGTGTTAGGGAGTAACTTTGAAATAGGACAAGTTACATGGATTAAATAACATTTATTCACAGGTTTTTAATTCAAGCATCAAATTCTCTAGGTTTCTTGAACCCAGTGGATCCTGAAAGTCCACAGTTTAGTCATGGGTCAGCCAGGTTAGGGGAGGAAGCAAACCCTTTGTTTATTTACTATGCACAAACAGAACAAAACAAATTCACAATTACATGCATACTGCAGGGGCTTCTGAAAAGTTAACTGCAAGGAACAAGTTAATTAAATAGTGCCATTACTAATTAAAGATTTGCTAAATGTGACTAATTTTCTCTATTCAGTAGGACTTCCTTAGTCCTTTTACTTAATGAACATAATATTTAAAAGGGCTTGCACTGATTTGGTACAATTCCCAACTTTGATCTAACTTTTCCTTGAAGGTGGCAAATTCTTCAAACTTGACTTCTCCTACCACATGGATTTTGCAGGATATAATGCTTACATTTGATGTTAAAAAAAGGTCCAGCTCAGAGCCCCTAGCACAGTGGTTATGGAGCCAGCCACACACACCGAGGCTGGTGGGTTTGAACTCGGCCCAGGCCAGCCAAACAACTGCAACAAAATGACAACTGTGACAAAAAATAGCCAGGCACTGTGGTGGGCACCTGTAGCTACTCGGGAGACTGAGGCAAGAGAATCTCTTATGCCTAAGTGTTTGAAGTTGCTGTGAGCTATGATGCCACAGCACTCTACCAAGGGTGACATAATGAGACTCTGTCTCAAAAAAGAAATCCACTGTGTCCAAATCGCAATTCCATTAAATGAGAACTTCTAAAGAGATGGGCACGTAGTAGTTTTGTGGACTTTTCTCCTTCCCTGCTAGAAAGGGAAAAATTCTAGAAAATTCAGTAGTCTCTAGCTTTCCATCAATTTCTGTCCTCAGTCCTAAATGCAGACAATGACAACCAGGAGTCCCAAAAAACCCGCTGCTTTTACCATGGGAAAAATGGTGAAGATATACGTAAACTGTAATGAGTTGCAAATATACAGTTATAAACATACAAATACTGAGAAATTCTCTAGTGTTCTTGGGTATCTACCAGATATTTTCAAAGTACATTAAGTCAAAAGATAGTAATTTTCTAATGAGCCAGGAACAGAAAAGAGAAATGTTCTTTATGGTAATACAAATCTTTAAATAGTTAGCTTTGAAATTCAATGGCATCAACAGACAAGGGTGAATAAAAATAAAACAAAGACTTCTTTGAGTCCTTGGGCCAGGTCGGAGTCTCCCCGCATCCTGTGACAAGATGACTGACATAGCCCTTTCGGGTTTTTAACACAGACACATACATATATCTGTCTCTTCCTTTTCATGTTTTTTATAAGCTCCAAAACAAGAAAAAAATATCTCATCAGAAAGATTCTAAAACTGGTAAAGATAAAGCTAACAAACTCCAAGAGTTACTCAAAATGTATTTCCATGATTTTTAACATTTCTAACAGGCAAAGATTTTTTTCCCCCACTGAGTGGCTGGAGAAAGAGAAGGTACAAATGGCGGAATATAAATGGTGTTTATTTCAATCCAATATCTCAGACCGTGAAGGAACTAATGGCATAATGTTTTTTATTCCTATGAAGGTGGCAAATGAGTTTCTGTCACATGGAGTAGCTTCTTATGGGCCCAGGATAGAGGAGCAAGTTACCTTCCCATTGTCATAAATCGAATAGAACCCATAAACAGTTTCTACTATCTCATTTCCCAAATGCACTAATAAAGGTTTTCAAGTGTCAGTCTGAGAAAGTGCTTCCTTCTTTCTAGTTTCAAGGAGCAAAACAAATTAGCTTCTGAACATTTTCTTTAATTTTCCTTTCCTTCAAACTCTTCTTTTCATAAATCAAACACAATGATTCTCATAAAAGGGTTCAATTCTGATCTCCAAAATGGCAATAGCTAAGTTAAAAATTTTAACATAAGCCATGAGATGAGTGGCCTTGAAGGATTCCATTTGGAGGAAATCTGCCAGGTAGAAGGGAAAATGCCACAGGTCTCCCAGGGACAGGGGCCCCAAGCCTCTTTATGATCCAATCATGGCAATGGGCCTCAATCATTTTAATTCCCAAATTGCTTTTAATAAACCCGAAACTTCTTCTTTTAATGCTATTTGAAATTGCTAAGTAAATTTCATTAAAAACAAATTGAAAGCAATGGTTATTTTTGAAAATGTCTGTTTAAAACACCTGGGCACCCTTTGAGTGTCCTCCTCCCCCAGTTCTTAGCAGGTGAAAACCCATAGTCCATGCAAAGTAGAACAAATCAAAATAACCATACCTCTCAAGTCAACCTTGTGAGGTCATCATAGTTTCAACTTGGAATCTAGGACTAAGACTTTGTTTTTCGTCTTACTTAAACCATTGAGATTATTTTGGTAATAGTAACCTCCTCTGTATGTCAAATATCTGGGAGTCTTTTTTCCAAATTATTTAATAACTGATACCTTCTTTTATCTTATTTCCTTCTTCTTAATTTTCTAGGCTTATTTTGCTGTTATTTGTTTACTTCTTAATTCTCGTAGGCTTCTTAATTTTTGTTAATACTTCTCAATTTTTGTAGGCTTACTTTTGCTGTTACTTTGGATTTAATGCCTGGTTCACTGAAGACCGCTTACTAGTCACTAGCCAATCCCTGTTCCTCTTCTTCCTTATAAGCAAAAAGCCTGAGCTGCTTGGTGCAGTAATATATAGTCATCCCTTGGCATCTGCAGAGGATTAGTTCCAGACCCCCACAGATACCCAAATCCACAAATGCCACAGTTGCTTAAATAAAATGTTGTAGTGCTGGCATATAACTTACACATACCATTCTCCCACTCTTTAAAGTTTAAACCATCTCCATACATGTACAGCTATTACAATATAAGTGCTACGTAGTCATAGTGCATTGTTTTATTCGTATTATCTTTATTAAATTTGTATTTTATTCCCCCATCTGGAATATTTTCAATCTGTGGTTGTTTGCATTCACAGATAAGGAACCTACAGATATAGACGGCTCACTATACTATGCTAAAAGAGAATATTTCCCAGCCCGCAAGGTGTGGCTAAGGAACTAAGTTCTGGCCAACAAGAGTAAATAGAAGAGCTAGGTAAATCATCTTCAAAGGAAGCAGATGTGCCCTTCTTGTACCCATCCTTGTACTACCTACTCAAAATGAAGGCTGGAATGACAACACAACAGCTGGAGCTCCAGCAGCCATTGTGAGCCATTAAGTTAACTTCAGAAAGAAAGTCATATGTTAACTGTCAAAGCAGAAAAGTATCCAAGTCTCTGATGACACTGTGAAGCCACCACATCAGCCTCTGGTTCACCTACATTCAGGCTTTCGTGACATTAAAAGAAAAGATATTTATAATCTGATAACTCCCTCACGATTGGGGTTCTCTATCTGAATCCCAACTGATATAATTCACCTTTGGTTCAATTCTGGATATTGTGATATAGTGTTCTTATTACCACTATTTCTTACATACCTGAATTGTAGTTTTGACTACCTTTTAAGTTACTCTTCTACATACTAAGTGGTTAGGCTTTGTTTACACTGTGCTCAGTGGCAGTAGCCGATAAGAATCTTCATCAGATACTAAGCACCCAACAAATATTTGTTGAGTGAATGAATAGTTTGTGCAGTTTAGATCTTTAAAGATTTGTTTATGGTCTAATATATTAAATTTTAAGCAAGTGTAAGAAAGCATCATAAAATTAAAAGCATAAGAAAAAATTGTTAATTTTTATAGAAAAGCAATCCATCATTATAATGAAATAATACAGCAAGATGGTGACATAAGATGTAAAAATATTTATGTTGCGATGGAGATAAAGCTACACATTTAGCATGATTATAACTATATGACCACACTCAAACTTATGCCTAAATAAGTAATATAACATTAATAAAAGAGAATATTAAAATGCTGCACTGAGTACTATAAATTTAGAAATATGGGTAAAAATGTAATGGGCAACGGGAAGACACTCAGAAAAAATAGCCAGAGGAAACATATACCCAACACGTTCCGGGAACCATCATATCACTTATTAATTAAAAATAATGAAACCGGCTCAGTGCCCGTAGCTCAGTGAGTAGGGCGCCAGCTACACACACCAAGGCTGGTGGGTTTGAGCCTGGTCAAGACCTGCTAAAACAGCAATGACAATTGCAAAAAAAAAAAATAGCCAGGCATTGTGGTGGTAGTCTATAGTCCCAGCTACTCGGGAAGCTGAGGCAAGAGAATTAGCTTAAGTCCAAGAGTTTGAGGTTGCTGTGAGCTGTGACTGTGATGCCATAGCACTCTACTGAGGGTGACAAAGTGAGACTCTGTCTCAATAATAAAAAGTAATAATAATAATAATGAAACAATACTACAGGCATCTCCTAGCTGAGAACAATTATCTGTTCCTGAAATTGGACATTATGCATTAAAAATGCTATGAAGCATATCTGCCATTACACATCATCTCAAAACCTCTAAAGAGTTTCTTAAAATGGAAACAAAACAGGGTTAAAATGCCTATTCATGGTACAGAGTGGCCATAAATTTCATGTAACTATATTAAATTACACATGAATGTTACAGCCACCCTGTACAATAACTATTGTGTTAGTCAGTAAAATACATATGTAAAATTGCTTCCTGATCTAACAACTAAAAACAAACAAGGTTAACAGCAACTGCTCAGTATATGAAAGTGGCCTCTCTCTGCGCTGATGCCACCAGAAAATAAATGCCCCTCAGTGACATTAGGCTTTACAAATCATCTCCATCTGGTTCTGATGATTGTATTTGTAATGGCATTCAAGACTTTTCCTGCCTATCATTTTGTTTAAAATGCTACATTAAGTTTTTGGAAATAAAAATAAATATTCGTAAATATTAAGTGAAAACACATAAATTTCTTTGCCATATAAAGTTTGGATATCAGGGCGCCTGTGGCTCAAGTGGCTAAGGCACCAGCCACATATATCTGAGCTGGTGGGTTTGAATTCAGCCTGGGCCCGCCAAACAACAATGAAGGCTGAAACCAAAAAAGAAAAAAAAAATAACCAGGCATTGTGACAGGCACCTATAGTCCCAGCTACTTGGGAGGTGGAGTCAGGAGAATTGCTTGAACCCAGGAGCTGGAGGTTGCTATGAGCTGTGATGCCACAGCACTCTACCCAACAGCTTGAGGCTCTGTCTCAAAAAAAGAGAAAAAGGTGTTCTACTGGATAAACCAACACCATACAGGGAGATGATCTGTAGTGTAGGCCTGTATTTGGAAGAGATTATCTATTCCCATACTCTGCAGATGATCTGATTATATGTGAATCAAAAGTCAAAGGGCAGATAAAATTCTACTAACTTGTGGATAGCCAAGTCTTTAAAATTGTTTCTCTCTCTCTCTCTTTTATTTGAAGAGCCACAATCTAAATTAGGGCTGGTCTTAGGACACTACTATCTTTATCATTAGCTGTTGAGTATGATGTGCACTAATTGGGAGACAGATATACTAAAAGCCCTGACTTCACCACTGTACAATACATCCATGTAACAAAAAACACTTGGACCCCCTAAATCTATCAAAATTTTGAAAAAGAACATGAAGAAACAAAAAAAGAAAATAGGAAAACTTGCAATCTTTTTCAGCCACTAAGTCAAGAGGAAAAGGAAATATACTTACTAGATTTCATGTTCAGTCTTTTAAAGTTTTTTCATGCCAACCTCACTAATACATCGATAAGTATATATTCATATATGAAGGTCTGATATTTAAGTTCACAAACTCATCCTAGAAAAAAAAAGTTCATTCCTCATTGCTAAATATCACTATGATCATCTTCAAATTACTCCCCTGGGGAAGCTATGCACTGATGCCAACGCCTAGTGCACCCTTCAAAGCAATTTTGGAACTCTTTTTCTGAGATGGCCATCAGAGCTGTCATCATGTTACACCTGATGTCCTCAATGTCATCAAAATGTCTTCCTTTCAATATTTCCCTTATCTTTGGGAAGAAAAGAGTCATTAGGAGCCAGATCAAATGAGTAGGGAGGGTGTTCCAATACACTCTGTTTACTGGCTAAAAACTTCCTCACAGACAGTGCTGTGTGAGCTGGTGCACTGTTATGATGCAAGAGCAATGTGTGGTTGATCAAGATTTTCAGTAAAGAATTTCCTGTTTCTCTTCAATGTTTACTTGGTCTGCTATGCTTTCAAAGTCAGGTGACAATTTTGACACATATTTCAATAAATGTCTGCAATGTTTTCATTCTGGCCACCCTGACCTCTCTTCATCAGTGACATTTTCTCTCCCCTCAGAAAAACATTTAATCCATTTGTACAGTGCCATTTTCCTCACGGCATTGTCTCCATAAGCTTGAACTAACGTGTCCCTGATTTCATTTCCACTCATGCCAAGTTTAACAAGAAATTTACAAATGTTGGTTCACTGCTCTAATTCAAGCTCCAAAATTCTCGCAACCGAGACTATTTTGTGTTGTTGCACATAAAAACATGCAACACTAATGAATATGACTCAGCAAGATACCACCACACATTGACAACACATATAGCTGGACACACTAATACCCGTATATACCAAGGTTATGAACTTTTACCAAGTTGCTTGTACAGTGCTGCCAACATAAACTCACAGTGGCAATTTTCCAAACTTAAATGTCAGACCTCCATTCATATCAGATGAAATGTCCCACAAGTACTATAATATGTTGACAATGGATCCTTTCAGAATCACATAATTGTAATATTTTCATAAACTCACACTAACCCATGAAAATCTCTATATCACACTATAAAACAGAAATATATCATGCTGTTCTGGTTCAAAGAACAAAGAAAAGATGGGAAAATGGTAACTTTACCTGGCAGGATTAACTTTGATTTTTCTGGAAACAGAATAATGGTTAACAAAATAAAATACTCTAAGGCTAAATAGGGGTTTAAATACCAGTTTTGTTTTAATGGCTGGTATTTAGGTTACCAGAAATGATTACCTCCAACTTGGCTATGCAGAAGAAACAAATACTAAAAGATAACAAAAGAATATCATAAAGCCAGCTCAGCACCTGTGGCTCAGTGGTTAGGACGCTGGCCACATACAGCGGGGCTGGGGTGTTGAAACCTTGCCCAAGCCTACTAAACAAACAAACAACAACAACAACAAAAACAGCTGGGTGTTGTGGTGGGCGCCTGTAGTCCCAGCTACTTGGGAGGCTGAGGTAAGAGGATTGCTTGAGCCCAAGAGTTTGAAGTTGCTGTGAAGTTGAGTTGAAGCTGTGATGCCATGACACTCTACTAAGAGTGACATAGTGAGACTCTATCTCAAAAAAGAAAAAAAAAGAAAAAAAGAATTCCGTAAAGCCAAACAAATCTGTGACCTTCAATTTCTTCATCAGTAAAATGCGGATAATAACAATATCTACCTAATATAAAAGGTGTGAAAATAAAATAAATTATACATATATATATCAGTTATTATTTATTTTTAAAAGACAGGGCCTCACACTGTTTCTCAGGCTCGGGCTGGAGTGCAGTGGTTCCATCATAGTTCACTGCAGCCTTAAACTCTTGGACATAAGCAATCCTCCTACCTTAGCCTCCCAACTAGCTGGGCCTACAGGCACCCACCACCACCATGCCCTCTTGTTTATTCTATATAGCCCAAGGTTGACGTAATCATTCTGGGGACCTGAATTCCAGGATGCATGCATTCTTATATTAATTCTATAAATATTATCAAATGCATCCTTCAGGCAAAGCACTATTCCAGGAACTGAGGATATGGCAGAGAATGAGACGGTGTCCCTGCTTTCACAAGCTTGTGTTCTAGTTGAGGGAAAAACAAACAATAAGAACACAAGTCTGATGCCGATGCATGCTATGGGGAAAAAAAAAAAAACATTCAGGGAAGAGGGGAAGGACGTGCTGCTGAGAGGTATTATTTTACATAGGATGATGAGGGAATGACTCTCTGATATTTGAGTGGAATCCTAAAGGAAATGAGGAAACAAACCATATCAATGTTAGGAAAATACCAACTAAATATACATCAAGAAGGGAGTGGATAAATTTAATTATGTCACTGACCAAATACTATCAAAATGTGGCAACTGACTATCAGTCACTGGGATAAAGGCTGTGAATACCAGAGCTAACAAAACGCTTAACACACACTGTGCCTTCACTCAGGGACTTTTCCATTCATAACACGGACAATTAACTAAGCAATTACAACCAACCCCACTGGTCTTGGTGGTAAAAGCAAGCACAGGCACCCTTATAAGTGCCAAATATAGATGATGGGAATTGAAGGGGGAGTCGGGGAAGACTGCCAAAGATAGGACTTATAGGGCTAATTGTTTTATCCAGATAATTAAATATTATTCAGACAACAAGAACCATACAGTGTTGTATTTACTCGTGTAAAAAGACGTGACATGGTTTTAATAGAAATAAGTTTAAAAATCAGCACACATAGCATCTTCTTGGATTGGACCAGCACAAATATCAAGTTTCAACATATAATAATGGTAAAGCTTATCAAATCAGTACATAAAAGATAGTACAGTAAATAAAGGGTCCTGGAAAATAACAACAACAACACCAAAAACCCCTGATATTAAGTCCTATCCTGACTAGATTAAAAAACAGACATTTCAACAATTAGGCCAAGAAAAAACAGGAAAATATACATAAATATTTTTACATCCTAGGGGCCTAAGCATATCACTAAAAGCAGAATTCACAAAGATTACTAGATCTTTAAGAAAAAAGTTGGAGCTCGGCGCCTGTGGCTCAAGTGGCTAACGCACCATCTACATACACCTTAGCTGGCGGGTTTGAATCCAGCCCAGGCCCGCCAAACAACAATGATGGCTGTAACCAAAAAATAGCCGGGCATTGTGGCAGGCGCCTGTGGTCCCAGCTACTTGGGAGGCAGAGGCAAGGGAATCGCTTGAGCCCAGGTGTTGGAGGTTGCTGTGAGCTGTGATGCCACAGCGTTCTACCCAGGGAGACAGCTTGAGGCTCTGTCTCAAAAAAAAAGAACAAAAGAAAAAAGAAAAAATTTGGAATCTATACTATCAGATTTCAGATCTTAAAATTAACCCTGATGAGACTTTCTAGTCTCCAGAAGGTAAGAAGTTTCAAGTCACCACTCTGCCCTAATAATAAGTAAAGGCTTAACAAACTGAAAAACATCAGAGAAGTGTGGTCACAGGGCAAGCCTACTGCCCCCCAAATTGGAGAAATAGGCAAATACAGAGAATCACAACTTACAGAAACAGAAACTTCTACAGAAACCCATGGCAAGATACGGGAAACCAAACTCTAATTGACAACCACCAGAAGCTCAGTGTGGACAAGTCTGACACATCAAAGCCCCACGTGGACACAGTCACAAAGCCCCACAGGTCCATGAGTTTTACCTCCGGGCCCCTACCAGATTCTCACAGTGATGTAGGAGAAGACTCTCCCGGTACGTCCAGCAAGGGAGGGAAAAAGGAACCATTTTGAAATACGCCAGAGCATTCTGTTCTTAACAGGGTCTGCTCTCAGGAGAAACTATTTAACCAGAACCTAACCTGCTGGGGTTTTATCAGCGCCTACCTGACCAGGAGCAAAGGGAAATACACAACTGCAGCCAGCAGCAGCCTTCCATGAAAGAAAAGGGGAATATTCACCTCCAGCCTCCTATAGTCATGCTGTTCTACCTAAAGGGGCAGGAAAAAGCTGAGAAATACTGCGAAGTTCACAGTCCAGAAGTACAAGCTCACTGAAAGGCTGAGACCTAATGAATGCTTGGACTACGGAGGCTTCCCCTCCCCCACACCTCACCAACACAACACTACAGGCCTACTCGCAGCAGTTCCTTTTTTGACCCAGTATATCATGTCCAGCTAACAAGGGAAAGTTACAAGGCATACAAAAAAGCAAGAAACAAAGTTTAAAAGGATAAAATAAGCATGGAAACCAAGCTCAAACGTGGCAGAGATGTTGGGATTGTCAGACTGGGAATTTAAAATATGCAAAGGGCTCTAATGGATAGTAGACAGAATGCAGGAACAGATGGGTGATGCGAGCAGAAAGATGGATGCCCTAAAAAAGAACCAAGAAAGAAATGCCAGAGCTCAAAAACACTGTAACAGAAAGGAAGAATGTCTCTGAGATTAGGCATGGCTAAGGAAAGAATCTCTGAGTTTAAGGATATCTCAATAGAAACCTCTAAAACTGAAAAACAACGGGAAAAAAAGATGGAAATAAACAAGAATATCCAAGAACAGTGGGATAACAATAAAAGATGTAATATACATGTAATGGAAATATCAGAAGGAAAATTAAGAGCTGAAAACAAAAGCAACGTTTGAAACAAGACACCAAACCATAGTCCCAGAAGGTCAGAGAACGTGAAGAAAGATAAATGCCAGAAAAACCATGCATAAGCACATGGTTTTCAAACTACAGAGATAAAGAAAAAAATCTAGAAAGAAGACAGAAGATAGAAAAACAAAGATACGAATTACTTTGACTTCCCCTCAAAAACCATGCAAGTAAGAAGAGCATGGGGGTTGGGTATGGTGACTCATGCCTATAATCCCAGCACTCTGGGAGGCTGAGGCGGGTGGATTGACAGAGCTCATGGGTTTGAGATCAGCCTGGGCAAGAGTGAAACCCCTGTCCCTTAAAAAAGAGATAGCGAGTGTTGTGGCAGGTGCCTGTAGTCCCAGCTACTTGGGAGGCTGAGGCAAGAGGATCTCTTTAGCCCAGGAGTTTGAGGTTGCTATGAGCTGTGATGCCACTGCACTCTACCGAAGGCAACAAAGTGAGACTATATCACCAAAAAAAGAGAGAGAGAGAATGGGGCTGGGCACAGTGGCTCATGCCTATAATCCTAACACTCTGGGAGGCCAAGGCAGGTGGATTGCTTGAGCTCAGGAGTTTGAGACCAGCCTGAGCAAGAGTGAGACACTGTCTCTGAAAAACAAACAAACAAAAAAAGATAGCTAGGTATTGTGGCAGACACTGGTAGTCCTAGGTATTTGAGAGGCTGACGCAAGACAATCACTTAAGCCCAAGAGTTCGAGGTTGCTGTGAGCTATCATGCCACAGCACTCTACCAAGGGCATCAAAGTGAGACTGTATCAAAAAAGAGAGAGAGAGACAGATAGTGGGATAAAATATTTAAAGTGTTAAAATATAACTCTTTTCTGGCTGGAACCATAGAGGGTGGCTGAAACCATGGAGGGTGTCGAAAAGAAGAAAGAGAAGGTCCCTGCTGTTCCAGAAACCCTTAAGAAAAAGCAATGGAATTTCACAGAGCCAAAGGTCAAGTGCCTGAGAAAGAAGTGAGCATTATCACAAGGAATATAAACAAATGGACAGAACTGAGATGTGGATGGCTAGGATGGCGATTTCCATGCACCTATAGAACCCCAATTGGCATTTGTCATCAGGATCAGAGGTATCAAGAGTGTAAGCCCAAAAGTCTGACAGGTGATGCAGCTCCCTCACCTTTGCCAGATCTCAATGGAACCTCTGTTAGGCTCACCAAGGCTTCAGATGACATGCTGAGGACTGAGAGCCATATATTGCATGGAGGTACCCAAACCTGAAGGCAGTAAATGAGCTTATCTACAAGTGTGGTTATGGCAAAATCAAAAGAAGTGAACTGCGCTGATGGGTAACAGTTTGATTACTCAATCTCTAATAAATATGGCATCATCTGCATGGAGGATCAGATTCATGAGATCTATACTGTTGGAAAATGTTTCAAAGAAACCAATAATTTCGTGTGGCCCTTCAAATTATGGTCTCCACGGGGTGGAATAAAGAAAAAGACAACCCATTTTGTAGAAGGTGGAGATGCTGGCAACAGGGAAGACCAGATCAACAGGCTTATTGGACAAATGAACTAAAGTAGCTGCCCTGATTATTTTGTAATCTGGTCGGTCAATAAGCCGTGACTACTTTCAAACTGAAAGCATAAAATAAAGTGTTGAAAGAAAAAAACACCACTTAGAATTCTGTACCCTATAAAACTATCCTTCAAAACAGAAGGAAAAATAAAGACTTTTTTAGACAAACAAAAATGAAGAGAATATGTGGCGCAGAAGATCTGCCTTAAATGTTAAGTGGCTTGGTGCCTGTGGCTCAAGTGGTTAAGGTACTAGTCACATACGCCTAAGATGGCGGGTTTGAATCTGGCCTGGGCCCACCAAACAACAATGATGGCTGCAACCAAAAATAGCCAGGCGTTATAGTGGGCACCTGTGGTCCCAGCTACTTGGGAGGCTGAGGCAGGAGACTCACTTGAGCCCAGGAGTTGGAGGTTGCTGTGAGGTGTGATGCCACAGCACTCTACCCAGGGGGACAGCTTGAGACTCTGTCTCAAAAAAAAAAAAAAAAAGAAATGTTAAAAGAAATGCTTCAGAGGCTCAGCACCTGTAGCTTAGTGGCTTGGGAGCCGGCCACATACACAGGAGCTAGCGGGTTCGAATCCAGCCTGGGCCTGCCAAATGACAATGACAACTACAACCAAAAAAGAGCCAGGGATTGTGGTGGGTACCTATAGTCCCAGCTACTTGGGAGGCTGAAGCAAGAGAATCTCTTAAGCCCAAGAGTTTGAGGTTGCTGTGAGCTGTGATGCCACAACACTCTACTGAGGGTGACAAAGTGAGACTCTGTCTCAAAAAAAAGAAAGAAAGAAATGCTTCAGAGAAAAGAAAAATTATATAGGTCAGATCTATATAAATAAGCAATTATATCAGAACAAAAACTTTTATTTTCCTTACTTTTAATGCATCTAACAGATAGCTGTTCATAATAATAACAGCAACAATGTACTTAATTATTTATGCTTATATATTAAAATAGATGAAATGAATGGCACTAATGAGACAGAATGACAGTACTTGGGAATCAGCATTATTTACATATGACTTGGATTAGTTACAGATGTCTATTGCAAACTCTGAGAAACCACTAAAAAATACAGCAAAAGAAATATGACTGATATGCTAAGAATGGAGAGAAAATCAAATGATATTTAATGCTCGATTAAAACCACGAAAGACAGAAAAAGTGTAAAAGAAAAAACCAGGGACAAAGAACAAGGGCAACAAATATAGAACAGTAACAAATATGGGAGAAGTTAACTATATCAAGAACCACAGCCTTGTTATGGTACTGAAATGTTTGTGGGACTGTAGTAAGAACAGATGGACAGACCAGTGGAAGAGAACAGACAACTCAGAATTAGACCCACACAAATACAGTCAACTGTTCTTTAACAAAGGAGAAAAAACAACACAATAGAGAAAAGAGTTTTCTCAACAAATGGTGCTGGAATAACTGGAAATCCACATAAAAGAGAAAAAGAAAGGAAAGAGAAGAAGAGAAAGAATCTAGACACAGACTTTACCCAGGGGTGTCCAACCCTTTCTTCCACCCTCTGTTGTACACTGGAAAAATAAGAGTTGTCTTGGGCCACACATTAAATACACAAACACTAAGCAAAGCTGATTAGCAAAAGCAAAACAAACAAACAAAAAAAGGTCTGTGCATACTTTACATGATAGCTAAGCCAGAAAAAGTCCTCATAAAATCAACAAGGTGGCCCACAGTATGTAGGTTGGACACCACCGTTTTATATCCTTCACGAAAAGTAACTCTAAGTGGCTCGCAGAAATAAATACTAAAGGCAAAACTATAAGAGTACAAGAAGATAACATAGAAGAAAATCCAGATGATCTTGGGTTTGGTGATAACTTTTTATATGTGCACTAAAGGTATGATCTATGAAAGAAAGGATTGGTAAGCTGGGCTTCATTAGTATTAAAAATTTCTGCTTGGCAAAAGACACTTTTCACAGATGAAAAGACAAGCCACAGAGTGGAAGAAAATATTTGCAAAGGATATATCTGATAAAGGATCATTCTCCAAAATATACAATGAACTCTTAAACCTCAACAACAGGAAGATGAACAATCCTATTAAAAATGGGCCAAAGACCTTAACAACATCTCTTCAAAGAAGATACACAAATGGCAAAAACGCATATAACAACTTGCGCCACATAACATGTCCTCAGAAAAATGCAAAATAAAACAAATGAAAAACTGCTCCACATTACATGTCATCAGGGAAATACAAAATAAAACGTGAGATGCTACTACATAACCTATAGGAAGTTTCCAAAATTCAGAACACTGACAAAATAAAATGCTGGTGAGGATGTGGGGGCAACAGGAACTCTCATTCATTGCTGGTGAAAAAACAAAACGATCCAGCCTCTTCGGAAGACAGTTAGGTGGTTCCTTACGAAACTAAATGTATTCTTACCAAATGATGCAGCAACTACATTCCATGGTATTTACCCAAAGGAGCTGAAAACTTATGTTCACACAAAAACTTGCCCAAACTTGGAATTAACCAATCCAGCCACCCTTCAATGGGTGAATGGATAAACAAACTGTAGTACATCCAGCCAACAGCATCTTATTTAGCACTAAAAAGAAATGAGCTATCAGACCACGAAAAGACATGGAGAAAATTTAAATAGTTATTATTAAGTGAAAGCAGTCAACCTGGAAAGGCTACATACTACATGATTCTAACCACATGACATTCTGGAGAAGGCAAAACTATGGAGACAGTAAAAAGATCAGTGGTTGGCTCAGCACCTGTAGCTCAGTGGTTATATACCAGCCACATACACTGAGGCTGGCGGGTTCAAACCCAGCCAGGCCAGCTAAAACAACATTGGCAACAACAAAAAATAGCCAGGCATTACGGCAGGTGCCTGTAGTCCCAGCTATTTGGGAGGCTGAGGCAAAGAATCGCTTAAGCCCAAGAGTTGGAGGTTGCTGTGAGCTGTGACATCACGGTACTCTACAGAGGGTGACATAGTGTCTCATATTCATATTCTCATAGAGTTTTTTAAATTCTATCTTTAAAAAAAAACAGATCAGTGGTTGCCAAGAGTGACAAAGGAAGGAGTGATAATACACAGAGGGAGGTTAGGGCAGTAAAAATACTCTGTATGATACTATAGTGGTGGATACACATCATTACACATTGGCCAGACTTACAGAATGTACAGCCCCAACAATAAACGCTAATGTAAAATACAGACTGTGGATGCCTATCAGTGATCACAAATGTGCTGTTCATGTAGGGATGTGGATAATGAGGTCATGCATGCATGTGTGGGGCAGGAAGTATATGGAAAATCTCTATGCCTTCTGCTCAATTTTCTTGTGAACCTTAAATTGGTCTAAAAAGTAAAGTCCATTTCAAAAAAATTAACCCTGACTCCTACCTTACGCCATACACAAAAATTTGAGATGGTTCACAAATCCAAATATAAAAGAGAAAATAATAATTCTCCTGATAAGAAACTATTTTTATGACCTTGGAGAAGGCTAAGATTTCAGAAATAGAACACAAAAAGTATTAAATATATAATCTTTTGCAGTTCATAAGCTAAACTTTGCTAAAATGGAGTGCTTCAGTTTAAAAAAAATATTGTTGACAATTTAAATTGGTGGAGACAGGCTGGGAGAAGATATAGCTGACGAAAGGACTTATATCCAGAAACATTATTTGCAACATCATAGAAGAATCTCCAAATACAACATTGAGTGTGATTATGGTATCATGCTATAATATTGAGAAATTAAATGCAAAGCATATATAATAAATGATTTAACTTATATAAAAACCAAAATGAATGAATACATTCATTTTATAAAATAAAAAAAGAATTTTTGGCCAGGCATGGTGGCTCATCACGCCCATAATCCCAGCACTTGGGAGGCTAAGGCAGGTGGATTGCCTGAGCTCACAGGTTCAAGACCAGCCTGAACCAGAGTGAGACCCCATCTCTAAAAAATAGCCAGGCATTGTGGCAGGCACCTGTAGTCCCAGCTACTCAGGATGCTGAGGCAAGAGAATTGCTTGAGCCCAAGATGTTGAGGTTGCTGTGAGCTATGATGCCACAGCACTCCATCAAGGGTGACAAAGTGAGACTCTATCTCAAAAAACAAACAAAAAAAAATCACAAGAGAAATTAGAAAAATAAAAATAATAAAGAATTTTTAAGTGTAGTAATAAGCAAAATTAATCTAGGATGTTAAAAGTTGGTTTATATAAAAATACAGTTGCAAACTGTACCATATGATCTCTTTTATAAGTGAAATACATATATATATATGAACATGCATAAAATTATAAGAGATACAGCAATATAGTAACTATTTTTGAATTCTGATAAAGTATGAATCATTTTCTTTTTTTATTTTCTTTTTTTAAATAAAAAAATTGTATTTACTTAGATGCATTCAGAATGTCAATGAAACAGCTGCAACTTTTTTTTTCCAATTACAGAGTGGTATTCCGTTAACAGAACAACAATTATTTTGTATAAGCTGCATCAGAGACAACTGAAGATGAAAAAACCACCATCCCCATATATAACTAATTTGTGCTGTGCACCAACAAGAACCTGCTTTAAAGCCAATTTACAACCCCCATACTGTACCAGGCAAGGTTAGTGGCTATTGAAAATACCACCAGGACAGGACTATCTAAAGACACATTTGGTAGTGTGTTAACTATACAAAAAAAGATACCGTACAGTTTAAAAACAAAAAAATTTTCAATTTTTTTCTTTAGAAGTGAGTCATGTACAGTAGGGTTAAATGCTTTATAGACAAGAAGAAAAAAACTGCTAGAACCAACTTATTCATCATCATCTTCTTCTTCATCTTCCTTCTCCTCTTCATCCTCTTCATCTACCTCATCTTCCTCCTTTTCCTTCTTTTTCTTGCTTTTTTCAGGCTTGAAAAAGCAAGATGCATCAAGCTTTCCTTTAGCTCAGTAGGCAACAATATCCTTTTCGTATTTTTCCTCCAGCTTTGCAGCCTTCTTTTCATCAGGCTGCTTGTCACCCGCAGCAGGGTTATTCCACATTTCTCCCAGCTTCTGTGCAACATCACCAATGGATAGGCCAGGACGTTCTCCTTTGATTTGGGGGCGATACTCAGAACAGAACAAGAAAAAGGTCGAAGGAGGCCTCTTGGGTGCATTGAGATCCTTGAACTTCCTTTTTTGTTTCCCCTTTAGGAGGGATATAGGTTTTCATTTCTCTTTCATAACGGCCCTTGTCCTTTGCCATATCTTCAAATTTTCCTTTCTCTTTATCAGACATGGTCTTCCACCGCTCTGAGCACTTCTTAGAAAACTCTGAGAAGTTGACTGAAGCATCTGGGTGCTTCTTCTTGTGCTCCTCTTGACAAGTTTGCACAAAGAATGCATATGATGACATTTTGCCTCTCGGCTTCTTAGAATCTCCTTTGCCCATATTCAGTTATTTTTCCTCAGCGAGGCACAGAGTCGCCCATTGCCCGTCCGGCTCTCACTTGCCCCGGCGCTGTCTCTATGGAGCTCAATGTACTGCCTCATTTTCTTCATTATGGTAATATTTATATTTTCTAAGTGGTTTTTAGCAGATATGCTTATGTAATTTTTTTAAGCTGATAAAAGGAAATACCTCTGGCTTCTCCATTAAATAACATTAGTACTCTTGGTTCAAAAAGTTAATACTCACTCTTCCTACTTCCACTTTTCCCAATTATTCCCCTACATGATGGGTTCTAAACACTGTGCTACACTTCTTTTTATTATAATATGCTCATTTAAGACCAAATGGTAAAACAAGTTTCTTTTTCATCAAACCTTGACCTTTACCTCATTATCTTCCTGGAAACTATTTCCTTGAATTGAATGGAACTGAACTTAACATGCAGTTAAACCAACACTTTTATCCAATTCTTCCCAGACTCGCTATATACCCTGCACATTAAACACTTCAACAAATTTACTCCCAAAGATTCTTTCCTTGGCCTACTTAGCCACTTCTTGAATAATTCCATCCATTTCTTTGCCTTCAACTACAATCTGTTACTAAAGAGATGGATTTCAAATCTACATCCAGTATTCATATCTCAATATTCCTCTGAGTCTCCAACTCACATAAGCAATTATCTAGTAGACATAACTTGATGCCTAAACGTGAACCTAAGATGCAATACATTCATATTTCCCTAAAACAAGATTACACAAAAGTCAGGTCTGTAGAAAACCAACTTACTAGGAAATTTCTCAAGACCGGAGAAAAATAACCACCTTGAAGACACTGATTGTGGTGACACCCAGGGACAGATGAAGCATAGCAGTCTTGGTTTGACTTCAGAGTACTAAAACCAGAATATCATTCCAGCCAACCAAAGCAGGGTAATAGGGGACTAAGTGTAAGCTGGCTGGAATAGCCTTGACAGATCTAGGCCTACAGAAAGAGGTCCCCTAGGATGCATGAATGGAAAGTCCGAAGACAAAGCTTTTTAAGGCTGATAAGGAACAGATACCCAGAGCAGCCAGACAAACTAACCCTCAAGAATAGACTTTCATCTGAGCTGGAGGCTCACGCCTGTGATCCTAACACTCTGGGAGGCCAAGGCAGGTGGACTAATTGAGCTCAGGAGTTCAAGATCAACCTGAGCAAGAGTGAGACCCCCGCCTCTAATAAAAATAGAAACTTTAGCCAGGCATTGTGGTGGGCGCCTTTAGTCCCAGCTACTTGGAAGGCAAGAGGATTACTTGAGGCCAAGAATTTAAGGTTGCTGTGAGCTATGATGATACCATAGCACTCTACCCAGGGTGCAGAGTGAGACTCTGTCTCCAAAAAAAGAATAGAGTTTGGCATTCATGATGGGAGGTGGAAATAAATAACATAGGCCAATAAGGGGGAGAACTGCCAGAACCCCGGAAGAAAGACTAGTTCAGTTTACCAAAGAGGGAAGGAAGAATGTTTAACATTCCACGGACTCTATGACACTCTAGATTATGATAGCCATGACTTTATGTACAATTATTTTTCTCTCTTTTATGAAAGCAATAATGCTACCAATTAAGTAGGACATGCCACCTCTGACTGCATCCGATTTTAGAAATGTTCAAAAGTGACAACATGTACACACCTTCAACTCAGAAGCAGCACAGGGGCTGAGACTCCCTCCCTATTGTGTTACAGACGAGAAACCAATCAGTCCCCCAGGATGGGGAGAAGCGTCCAGGAATATCACGTACTCCTGCTGCTCCCTGCTACTGGCCAACAGGCAGAAAACTCAGCAAGACCAAAGACTAAGCTGTCTTTAAAATGACAGTCAGAGAGGAGATGCAAATGACATGGAAAACTGCTATGGAACAATGTTAACAATAATGAAGGCAACATAAAAAACTGAATCATATGCAAAAAAGCACTTTCTTTGGTAAAAAAGGATTAGATAGAAGTATTTCCAGTGTTTGCAGTTACTATCTGAAAGTGCTAGAATTATAGGTAATTTCTTCCTTGCTTCTTAATATTTCTTTACTTCCCCCAAATTTCCATAATCAACACATAACATTTTTATAATCAGAGATAAAAGGGTCAAAAAGTTACAAATTGTGGGTCACACAAATGCATTGGTCTCTTTAAATATTAGATACAGAGATATCTTAAGAAGGTACAAAAGCCTTCCCTAACAATGGAACAAGCATTACTCAAGTAGTGATGTCAGGTCAGAGCACCCTAACCTCTGTAGTAAGAGGGCTAATGTTCATTTTCATGTCTAAGAATGAGTAATGAAAGAAATTATTTTTGTCTTTTTCTTTTTAAACATAAGATTTCAAGAATGTCAATGTTATTACTTAAACTTTGAAAGGATTAAATACTTCAGTTCCCTACTAGAGCTTGACCTTGACATAGACTGGGCCAGAAGAAACACATCTGGTCACAGTGCTGATAAGTCTATTGCTAACAGTAGGCAGTGCTATCTTGCACAAGATGTATTTCTCTTTTTTTAAAAAAACGACTATTTGACAAGTAGCTACTGCAGACGGAAATTGAAGCTAACACATTTTTTGTTCTGTTATCTTGACGGAATTATTTTTTTAGCCCACATACTCAAGTACCAATATATTTCTCTCTTCACATTCAAGAGGAACATTTTGACCAAGGATAAAGATCTGGAAATGTAAACGTTATACTTGCCAAGAATGAAAAAACAAAATATACTACCTTCTACTCTAGGTAGCGCTATCTCAGAAATGGGCTGAGTATCTTGGACAAATCAAATCTCTTTTTTTATAAAGTTCACGAAATCGTCTCAAATGCCTTTCTTTTGCACAGGTATGCAATAATCCTAAACAAATAATAGAAGATAACTGTACGGACATTCCAATTAAAAATACCTGAAATGTGCTACTTAAAAAATGCCTAAATTACAGTAATCTGACATCATTTGAGATTTTATACGTTTCACGGTAACTAATATAATTACAATATGCTCATATATATATTTATGCTTTATTGGTGTTATAAACACAGAAATAAACCCTTCCTGATAGCATAAACCATAGATTATAACATCAAATATTCAGGAGGAAACAATAGCTTGAGTTAATTTAAAGAAAACTTTTTAAAAGCTGCTTCCTGCCACAGTTCTTCTTTCTTAAATGGCAACATGAACAACATTAAGAATGAGAAACATAAACCGTAATTGCTATAAAATGCTTAGAAAGCAATTGCCCTAATGTGTGAGCAAATCGTCTCAATTGCCTAAGGAAACTTTTCCAGCCAGGATTAGATGGAGATAATAGTGACTCATATTTAAGAGGCTCATGGGTTAGAAAATATTATAGAAATTTTAAGTTACTACATTACTACCAATGAGTGAACCCGGAGTAATTACAATAAAATTGAACATCCAAAGGCAACAGAAAGCACTTAGCTGCTAGCTAGTAACTTCAAGATAAGATTTCAATTTGTGGAAAATTCTGGCCAAAAGAGAAAAGTAAGCTATTCAGCTAATGCCTGCTTGTCATCTTGCAAACTCCAGCTCAGAACGCAGCCTCGATAACAATCTCAGATGTGTCTGATGTTGCCAGCTCCTGCTGTTTGCTCCCATTTACATCGATTCCGAGTTTTATGCTATGGACGTCTCATATCAGCAGCAAGTGAAGATAACATGGCTGAAGGTAACGTGCAAAGACGAAGTGATTTTAGGAACCCAAAAAGCACCTTGGCCTGCTAATTTTATAAATAATCAAAGGCAGCTTAGAAACCAAGGTAATGCCTTTGTGCGTTTCTTAAATAACATCCGTGTCAATAACCAAAAACAGCCTTGATTTAACTCCTCAAACACAAAGTAGCAAAGCACAAAAAGATTTAATCAGCTGAACAGTCAGGAAAATGTATATGATACATGTAAATCTCGGTTGAGTTTAAAGACACATTTATCAAATACCATAAAATGGGCTGTGGTAGGCATTGTGAGGAATTCAGATATAAGGAAGACAGTTCTGCAGAGAGCAGCTAGGATACAACAAAAAATGTTTTAAAAACTTTGGAAGCGAGAAAGGGGCAGCTAGTTGCAAGTGCAAAAGGCTTCATAGTCGAGGTCATAATGAAATTGAGCCTGGAAGGGTGCACAGAATTTCTACAAGTCAAAGAATAATCAGAATGGACTGAAGAGAAAGTAACCAGAGATCTAGGGGGGAAAGTAACCAAAGACTCAGAAGAAAGTGCTGGGCACTGTGCAGAAATGGCAACAGAGGCCGAGCAGCGAGTAGCGTGGCGCTCTTGGGGAAGACAGAACAGTGAGTGCAGAAACGAGCACTGGAACCAGACAGTGATGGGTCAGGAGCATCAGAGTAAGTGCTGGGCAAAGGACAGAGGGAGGTTTTCTGGAACAGTGATTCCCACAACTAGCTGCACATCAAATGTCACCTGGGAAGTGTAACATGCAAATTTTCAGATGCCACCAGGAACAGGAAATTGTCATTTTTTTTAAGCACCTGTGGTGATTATCACTGTCAGATGTGGGGAGAGCACCAAGAACTACTTAGAAAAGTGACAGAAAGGAAGGAAGGGGGGACACTGGAGACTACTGCACCAATGTAAGCAAGAAAGGCCAGGGCAGAGGCAGAGAAACACACAAGAAGAAATGATTACAGAGACACAGAGGCAGAACTGACGGAGAGTACCAACTGTCGAGGTGTGGCGTTTAAGGAAAAGAAGAATCAGATTACTTTGGTCAAAAAGAACAGGAAGGCAAGCATGGCACACGGGAACACATGAGACAGCCCACAATCTTTGCAGAAAAAGACATTAAATCCTGAGGCTGAGTAACTGAGGGTGGAGGAAGTTCGGTTCTAGAAATTCAGTAAAATTAACTTCACATTTGGACATACATTATTGCTGACCCCTCAGCTCAGTTTGCTCTGTACAGTCAGCCCTCCACATCCACAGAGTCAACCAGCCACAGATGAAAAATATTACCGAAAAAATGCAAAAAGTCATAATATGTGCACAACGATAAAAATACAAACTGTAAAAATACAGTATAATGACTATTTAGATAGCGTTTACACTTTATTAGGTCAATTAAGTAATCTAGAGATGACTGACCGTGTACGGGAGAATGTATGCAGATTATATGCAAATCCTATGCCACTGAATATAAAGGACTTGAGCATTTGTGGATTTTGCTACCTGCCAGGGTTGGGGAGACCTGGAACCAATCCTCCCAAGATAGAAAAAGACAACTGTACTGTTACCTAACCATGTTTTACCAATTAACTTTGGGAACAGATATATCTCTCTCCTTAAATACATTAAGGGCAAATGATATATAGTAGGCACAGTGTCATACACTTAAGAGGAACTCAATAAATATTTATTGAATAGTAAATGTTTGATGTTCCTTGCAAGAAGAAGTCTTTAAAAAGTGGAAGCCTATAGTGATTTTTTGATTTTAAAGAGAAGAGGGAAAAAAAAAAAAAAATCACCTCTCTTTTTTTTTTCCTTCTTTTTATTTATTTATTGATTCATCTTTAAAATGTTGTAATTCTTACCTTTGCTGCCAAGGCTTTTAAACTGTCAAGAAATCTTTGCCAGAAATCCTTGAAGAGTGGGCGGTCAATTTTCTTCAGGCTATCTTTGGTGCTAGCATCCACACTGACATATAGCTGAGTAACAGGCTCGAGGGTTCTTGGTAAATGTTTTAAGGAGGGGAAGAAAAAAGAAAATTATGCCTATATCAGGCTATGATGTAAAATTTGCAATCTGTATCTGTAATAGTTATGGCAATTAAACATCGCGCTGGGTCTAGAGGCTTCTACTTCTCCCAGAATACTGAACAAATGATTTTAATAATGTAATAAAACAGGATGTCCTCTGGTTATTTTTCGAATGACTGGATACCATCCCTAATAAAATGAAAACATTCAATTACTTAAAATTGGTCCCTCTTCAAACACTAAGTTTTAATGGAAAATTAATAAGATCTAACTCTAGGTCTGACTGTATCAGCCCTGCATAATTAGAGGGGCTCTCAGAGCTCAATTCCCCCCATTAACTCTGCAATTCAAGGGTTACACAGGGGAAACTTCGCCATCAGGTGGAGTCTATGCTGATGGGCCACCTCCCATCATCAATTGGCTGACGGAAGTCTTCTAAGGAACAAGAAAGAACCCCAAAAGCTCAAGCCTTATTGAAGGGCAGAGAGCCACACCTATCCTTCCAACAGTGGAGAGGCTGAGAGTCAATGAGCCACGTGGGGAGCTGTAAGCAATGCAACAAAGCCAGAACACCACAACCCACAGGGGAAATGCAAGTTGGAGATTCTTATTTTTCCTTACTTTTTCAATCAGTTTCCATGACTACTGCTCATTCTCCACTTTTCTCAAATTCATTGACTCATTTCATAATTTCATTCCTACCTACTAGATTTCTTGCTTTGAATCTAGACTGCATTATTTCCAAAAACTCTCCTCTTCTCCTTTCCTGGATCTCATAATTCGTTTCCCTTCAGTGAATACAGAACTAAGCAGAAGAGAAAAAAATTCCCCTTTAATAATCCTCTGTTCAAATTCTCCCACTATTAATTTTTTATAACTATTCTACAGTTTATTCCACATTTATCTCTAAAATTTTAAGCATTTTTATTTTGTCCATGCATTTTAAAAAATGGAGATACAATTCATAGGCTATAAATTTAATTCACCCTTTTAAAGTGGTTTATGCACCTTTTACATATATCAGTATCAACCCTGTCAATCTTGAATGTCAGGCCCTGAAGGGCAGGGGCTTTATTTTTCTTTTCATCCAGACACACAGGCAGATGTTAAAGCGCCTTTTTAGTGGCTATTATTGATATCAGCAGACAGAACTTTTAAGGGAACATAGGCTAAACAAATGCTTGCAATGATATGGCTTAGTAGCATATAGAAAAATCAGAAGGGTCTAAGCCTACAGCTATAAAAGTAGAAAGGTTCTGACCAAAGGTGGGAGAGAGGCAATTAAAATCCCAGCAGTCTCTTGTTACTTTTAGCCCTCTGCAATACTAACGTACAATGGGAAAGCCTTCAAAGTTCGGTAACACTTCATCACAGAGCAAAGCACAAACACTACTGAAAATGCATAGCAAAAGCATCAGTAATGGCAGCATTTTGTCTTTTCACCCCTTTGGTGGGAGACTAACAATGAACAAAGGTGTACTGCCTTAACTGGTCTTTAAAAAAAAACAATAGGGGCGTTGCCTGTGGCTCAAAGGAGTAGGGCACCGGCCCCATATGCTGGAGGTGGCAGGTTCAAACCCAGCCCTGGCCAAAAAAACAAACAACAACAACAAAAAACTATTGTTTATGTTGGTGCATGATAGTATTTGAATAAACGTGTGTCTTGATTACACTCATGTTTAAAAAAAAAACAATAAAAACAAAAAAGACTGTCTTAATGGTTACTGCTCGCTGTGAGCTTGATTGTCTTAATGGTCACCTTATCTGTGAGGTTCCCCATGCAAAATGGAAACAGGGCTGACCTTTCCCCTATACCATAACCACTTAAGATAGGAAATTCCAAAGTAAATTCCAAAGGCCATACTTATTTTGTAAACCTCTAACGTTTACAAAAAAGGAAGCCGTGGACACTGGGGCTACAATCAAGGACATTTATAGATCTCTTGCCAGGGAGCAGAAGAATGGGAAAGAGCGAAGGCCCCTAGGTATCACAGAGCTCATTTCTAAAGAGCTCAAAAGTAGCAAAGGGACCTTGCAGAAATTTTCTGAGCCTTAGGGATCTTATTTCTGCCTGCTACTTGTCTTTATTCACCTAGACTAGGCAAGGAGGCTCCCAGCATTGCCATTTATCTGTTTCCGTTCTATACAGAGATAATATTTTAGTTGCCACCAAATAAGAAAATGTTTATCAGGCGGCACCTGTGGCTCAAAGGAGTAGGGCGCCAGCCCCATATACCAGAGGTGGCAGGTTCAAACTCAGCCCCCAGCCAAAAAAAAAAAAAAAAGAAGAAAGAAAATGTTTATCATTAAAATAATCCTAATAATTCCTGTCTCTGAAGCTCTCCATCACTGCTGAGAATAACTAAAAAGGATAATATGTGAATTATACAACCTGAAGCCCAATCCCCAGTAAAAATGCCCCATGACTCTTGATGTGACTATTTTGATGGCCCTTTGTTGTAATTTCAAATGAGTTGAAAATTATCATATACAGAAATGTACTGACAATTGAACATAAAAATCCCTCTCTTTTTTTTTTTTTTTTGAGACAGAGTATTACTATGTCACCCTCGGTAGAGTACCGTGGCATCACAGCTCACAGCAACCTCAAACTCTTGGGCTTAAGTGATTCTCTTGCCTGAGCCTCCTAAGTAGCTGGGAGTACAGGTGCCCACCACAATGCCCGGCTATTTTTTGTTGTAGTTGTCATTGTTGTTTAGCTGGCCGGGGGGGGCTGGATTTGAACCCACCAGCCTCAATGTATGTGGCCAGCGCTATAGGCACCATATCCCTCCCCCTTTTTTAGAATTATTCCAAATTCTACCTTCCAAATACTGTAGCTCAGGAGGTATGAGGTCTAACAATAGCTACAGAAAGAAAAAAGGTGGGGGTGGAGGTGGGGATTTATGTTTGTAAGAAATCCAAGTAAATAATAACTCTGATATTCCTCTTGGGATTAAAAAAATAACCATAGTGGCCCAAACATCCAATATTATTAGAACCCGTATCTCTGAGACAACCTGGGGCTGTTAGATCAGGGCAAATAATTCAGGAGGAAGAGGATGAAGGAGGAGAAAATTATTGACCATTCATTGAGTACTCATGTGCTGGGGACATTGTGCTCCGTGATATACCCTTTCATTCAGTTCACTGTATCTTCCTGATAAAAGTGGGAGACAGTTGCTACTTCTGTCCATTTTAGAGATGATAAAGCTGAGGTTCAAAGAGAGTAAGGATCCACTTATGCAAAGAGGTTAAGCATCCACTTACGCAAGGATCCTCAGAGTTAAGTGTCAACAGTGAGAATTAAGCCCAATAATAACTCCACAAAGGGTCTATTCTGCTCACTGTTGCATCACAATGGGGAAATTCACAGCATGGCTCAGTATTCAAATCACTGCAGTGTAAGGTAACAAACAGTAATCCATAAAATGAAAAATCCAAGACAGAGGATTGAAGAAATGCCTATTATGACTGCAGTCATAAAGGAAGCCAAAACTACAAGTCTTTAGAGACAAATTCTGAACTTAATTCCTTTTCAAAGGCTTATGTACTTCATTCAACATTTATTCTGGACCACTGTGAACAGCACACTGGGCAAGAGAGGCTGATCCCTTGATATTTGTGCCACGACTAAAGTGGGTGAAGTGTAGTGAGAATAAATGAAGAAGCAAGTTGATTTTGCCTGGCAAAATTATATAAAAGGCATAAGAAATAAGGTCAAAGTCAAAGCTAACCTTGGAAAGACATAGAGTTCATCAGAAAGATAATGAAAAGATCATTTCTAGGGATGAACAAAGGAGATGGCAAGCAAAGGCTCAGCCCACGAGATGCATCAGGATAAAGGAATCACAGTTTATCCCCATTGACGCTGACATGGCAAACAGGACTGGAAGGTGTCTGAGACCAACTCTCATGACTTGCCAGGTTAGGCTTGGCTTACTAAAGACCTAAGCAAGTAAGAACACAATCAGATCAGAGCTGGAGAAAGTAAAGTGGATTCACTGGGAAGGATGGCTTATAATGATAACATACTCCACTGTTCTGCACCTGGCCTTCTTGCGACCCTTACTACCAACCCACTAATCCCTTACCCTACAATTCCAAAAACCAAAAAGCTCTAAAACCAAAAAGTCATTTTCTAAGTCTGGAGCCAAAGTCACTTGGAAGCAAAATATGACTCATGAAGCTGTTTGCATTCTTAATTTTTCCATTTATGAGAATAAGCATACTTTTTTTTTTTGGAGACAGTCTCACTCTGTTGCCATGGGTAGAGTGCCATGGCATATCTCACAGCAACCTCAAACTCTTGGGCTCAAGCAATCTTCTTGCCTCATAGTCTATGGTCTGGGACTATAGTCGCCTACCCCAATGGCTGGCTAATTTTTCTATTCTTAGTACACACAGGGGTCTCACTTTGCTCAGGCTGGTCTCAAACTCCTGAGCTCAAGCAATCCACCCATCTCAGCCTCCCAGAGTGCTGGGATTACAGGCATGAGCCATCGTGTCTGGCCTTTATTGCAGAACTAATTACACGTGTATGGGTCCTGGGTACTGGAAGTGTTACATACAATACAATGTATGTACAGTATTGCTTATCTAAAATTTGGGAACAATTTTGGGCACAAGGGGTAAAAGACTATGAACATCACCTTATGAGTACCATTCCATATCCATATACAAAGAGCTTTTTTACTTTTTTTATTCTTCCCCTTTCTCTCTCTGTTTTCCTCCTGGAACTCCCATTATAAACATATTGGCATGCCTCAAGGTGCCTCACACAGCTCTGAGGCTCTTTATTGATAGTCTATTAAAGTCATTCAGTTTTAGACTGTGTTTCAGTACTTCATTTTTATCCAATCATTGTGCCAACTGCTTGCACCTGTCAAAAAGGATCCATATTTCATCACACATAACACCATGCTGTAGAAATTGTTTGCCTTTATGTTGTGACAGCAAAGGCAAGCTTCAAGATGTTTCTCTTCTGGCACTCGTTTAATTCACATGGAACCCATCTATCCAGCTTCTTTACCTTGCTGATTTGCTTGAAATGGTCCAACATTGTTGGAATAGTAAGCCAAACCTTATTGCAAATTCACGCATAGATTGAGATGGATTTGTTTCCACTCCTGCTGTCAGCTCATCATTCCCCACCTTGGTCTCAGGTCACCCACAAAGCTCAATTTCAAGATTAAAATCACCAGCTCGGCACCTGTGGCTCAATCGGCTAAGGCGCCAGCCACATACACCTAAGGTGGCGGGCTCAAATCCCCAGGCCGGGCCCGCCAAACAACAATGATGGCTGCAACCAAAAAATGGCCAGGTGTTGTGGCGGGCGCCTGTGGTCCCAGCTACTTGGGAGGCAGAGGCAGGAGACTCGCTTGAGCCCAGGAGTTGGAGGTTGCTATGAGCTGTGATGCCAAGGCACTCTACCCAGGGGGACAGCTTGAGGCTCCCTCTCAAAAAAAAAAAAAAAAGATTCATTAACCATCTACTATGTACGAGGCATACTTCTAGGGGCTAGTGATAAATTAGGGAACAGAACAAACAAAAATCCATGTCCTCCTAAAACATAAATTCTGATGAAAGGGAAACATACGATAAACAAAATCAGCAAGTACCCAGTACATTTGATGCTGGTAAGAGCAACAGGGGAAAGGCAGTGTGGGAAGGACAAGGGAGCTGTACTTCCCTACAGACTCCTAAAGGACCTCTCAGAGCAAGTGCCATTTGAGTGACAGCCTAAAGGCAAGAAGAAAGCGACTTCAGGTCATAGATATTTGGGAGGAAAGTATTCCAGACAGAAGGAAGAACAAATGCAAACTTTTGTGTGGGTAGAAAACTTTGAAGTAGAAGACCCAGGAACAGTGAGGGGGGCCCAGGTGGCTGCAGTAGGGTATGTGATGAGAAGAATGGATTTGAGAGGTAGCAGGAGGCTGGGCTCATGGAGCTCTTACTCTCCATGTGAGCTGGGGAGGGAGTGGAGGGTTCTGAGCAGAGAAGTATCTGGGAAAATCAGCATTCTTTTTTAGGAGACTTGAACTGGACATGAGTCAGAGTGTTCATATAGCTAGTAGGCTCCATCCACCCTGTGGAAGAGGAATCAGAGGCCCATCTGCAGAGAAAGAGGAATGAGTTAGACAGAGGGGGAGAAGCCCAAGCCAGAGGCTGGAAAGAATTCCACCTGTTGGCCCCCACATGCCCTTGTTCTTAAATTCTGGCTCAGCTAACTTGTTACCCTTTTGTAAATGGGCTTGCCCCTCATTTCAGTGAAGCCAGGCTCAAATACCACCTCCCAAGCTCAGATACCACCACCTCCCAAGCTCAAATATCTCCTCCCAGCTCAAATACCTAAGAGACATAAGAATTTGAATTTCTAAGTTTCCAGGTGATGCCAAGGCCTTTGAACCACAGGACCCAGTTTACTAACGACTGTTCTATGGTATATCTAGCTAGTTTAATTTACAATGAAGTTGTACCTAATAAAGATGTCTTGACTTTAGTTATAACCTGTTAAAGTCCTCAAATTATATTTGATGGAAAACATATACCCACTGTAAAAAACTTAACAGTTCATCAACTATTTTGCCAATTTCGAGCCATTAGGAAAGAACACTAGGAGGTCTAATACTGTTCAGGATGTAAAAATTAATCAAATACTTCAAATATGGTTTGTGTAACTGGGTACCACACACCAGTACTTTTTGTGACACTCCACTGGTATGAAAGTGTCCACAACGAATGACATGCAAAATTTCTATTTAATACTTGTAGCGCGGTTGGTGCTTTGCCGTTCACAAAGCCCTCTCTGCTGCTCCATCTCAACAGTAATGCCGAATCTTAAGCTGCATGAATATCCTTCTGCTCATTTTCCCTATTACAAAGCTGAGACTTGAAGAGGTCAAGAGCAGGGCTTTCCCCCAGGCCAGCTGGAGTTAGATTCAAATATATGCCAAGGATACAAGGCCCTTGCCTTCAGTCTATTTACAAAACAGCCTTGAAAAAGAATAAACAAATCGTAAGAATCGCTATGAAATGCCACGAGTGGAGGCATTAATACGCAATGGATATATGTGCTATTCAAAGTCACCACGATACACTGTAGTTGTCACAGGAACTTTTACTAAGAAAAAGCAAAACTTATCTGTGTCATCCCACTTTTTTTTTTTTTTTTTAAATAAGGGCAATGAGAGAGATGCTTGCATAATTTTTGATTTGCTGGGCAGGGATTAACTGAAATTATTTCTAATTGTTCAGCGTGAATGGGTTCTGCCAGCTGCACGTGAAATCCTAAAGGAAAATAAAGCAACTTACAATAACTGCTGAGCGCCTTTGTTATTTTATTGCTACACTTACTAGGATTTCAAAGATTCAACATGACATAATGCAATTTCCTGAGTAATGAGGGTCCACACTGCTTTTGAGGGGACTTTTCACAACTGCAGGAAAGTAGACATTACTTACTAATCTGGCTCCAGCTAGATCTGGCCTCTTCCCTAAAATGAGGGTTACCAGGTGTCCTACTTCTTGAGGGAATGTGCTACTTTTCAGCAAATCTCCCTGCATTTGGGACCCAAAGTAGGGCAGTAAAAACGTCTCTTTTTCTGTGACACGCCAGATTCTTCTCTCCTGGTTTGACGCATTTGAGTTCACACAGCTTTGAGTGTCTGAATCTGAAGTTTTTCTCAGGATGAAGAAACCCAGACTGTCAATCCCATGAACCTCTTTATTTCCTATAGCAGAAAGTGATCACAGAGAGGAAAACGTCCATCGAATAGGCTGGCCCAGGGCTCTAGGCTGTGTATCAGCATCAACAATCTCAGTTGGTCACGTCTGACATCAGGATCAGGCCAGCTCTGCAGTAACACCAGTCCTACGTAGAATGGTTTACAAATGATGAACGCTCAAATGCCACTTCTTCCAGAAAGCCCTTTCCAATCTACCACATCCTCCTCCTGCCCCCACCAGTATTGCCTGGTTGAAATCAAGCTTTTCATGTCTCTATCTATCCACAACAATCCTTGTCTACGTCTCTTAAAGTGATTATAACAGGGTGCCTAATATTTCAAAGACTCCAGTGAGACAAACTTCATGACTCTTCCTCTTAAGACTCCAGTGAGACAAACGTCACAACTCTTCCTCTTCTTACATAATTCCATTAATTTGTGAGCCTGCAAACTCATATTTCTAGGAGAGATGTCTCCCTGTTCAGTTCAGCAAAATTCTGTTCATCTCAAAACCTTCAGGCCAAATGCCCTCAATCTGGTCCGGTTCCTGCTGCCTCTGCACAGTTGGTCCGGCCTCTTTACAATCTCAGACACTTCCACATTTCTCTACTGGAGCACTCATATTGTGGTTGGTATAATTATTACTTTCCACATCTATCCTTTTTCACTAGACTGAATTCATCAAGAAAGGCTAAAGGGTCAATATGTTTATTCCCAAACCTGTTTATGCCATTTTTGTTGCTGTTATTCCATAATTTGATGAACTACTATGTGAACCAATGGAATGTGTTTCATTCCTGTAAAAACTAAGCAGAATGCTTCGCAAATACTAATAAACACTCTGTGATGACTAGCATATTTTTTTAACTACCTAGTTGGATATGAGAAAGATAGTTACAAAGTTTGGGAGACCAGGTGCAGTGGCCAATGTCTGTAATTCCAGGACTTTGGGAGGCGAAGGTGGGAGGATCACATGAGGGTGGAAATTCGAGGCCAGCCTCAGCAACACAGGGAAATCTTGTCTCCATCAAAAACAAACAAACAAACAAAAAACATTGGGAAAAAATATGAATAGATTCTGCCATTAGATTGCCTTGCCAACAATCAGAAACCAACCAACCAACAACAACTGAAGCTGAAATCAACAGGAGTGATTTAAACAAATGAAACACAAATTTACAATTGGTGGATACTTAAAGAGAACTTTTAATTGTTCTCTTAATATACTAGTGAATGAAAGTTTCTGCTTTAGTTAAAATAGAATGTTTACTTATTTTAAAATTAGTTAAAATTCCTGTTCTAATTGAGATTTTGTTTCACTACCAGGCATACAATAAAAGGAGTTGTATTATAATTATTTTATATTTTCCTTGATTGCTTGATTTATTAGTTCGTTTGAATAAACACTTGATGTATATTATGCTTTATTTGCTTTTTATACTATTTAATGAACAATCTACTTGTTTATGGCCCTCACTGTTGGCATATAATTGTGGGACACAGTGCTTGGCAGTATAGGTAACCAGTGATTAAATAATTAATGAATGTGGGCCTATTAGCCTTTACCTTATGGTTAATTTTTTTTTTTTTTTTTTTTTTTTTTGAGACAGAGTCTCAAGCTGTCGCCTTGGGTAGAGTGCCATGAAGTCAGCTCACAGCAACCTACAACTCCTGGGCTTAAGTGATTCTCTTGCTTCAGCCTCCCAAGTAGCTGGGTCTACAGATGCCTGCCACAACACCCAGCTACTTTTTGGTTGTAGTTGTCATTGTTGTTTGGCAGACCCGAGCTGGATTCGAACCCGCCAGCTCTGGTATATGTGGCTGGTGCCTTAGCCACTTGAGCTACAGGTGCCAAGCCTACTTTACTGTTTTTAAAAATTGTGTCCTCTTCTGACACATCCTTTTGCTCAGAAAAATGAAAAATTAAAGATCATAGACATATATGGTATTGAAGTTAATAAATATAAGTGCTACAGATACATAAATTGTACACATTCTCTTTGAATTTTGGAGTAGGCTTTGTTGGTACATATCACTTGTCACTAAGTAAATCTTATATATCTAGATAAATTTGTAAGTTTTTGTCCTCAAAAAAATAAGCAAAAGAATGTGTTTTAGAATTGCTGCTATCTTTCACCATGCTTAAAAAAACTCCTGCCCCAGTTAGTAACCATTGCAAAGAAATTGGGTGATTGTCATTCTATTTCATACTCTGGCAGAGAACATGGTTCAAGTTCACTAATAAAAACAATAATGAAAACAATGACCATATTTGCCATATGACAAGGTGTGTTAAGTACTTATATCATTTTCCTCATTTTAGACCCACATGTATGACAGTACTTCCTAGGGAAGTAGGTGCTAATATTAATAGATAAGAAAATGAAATCATGGAGAGACAAAAATAATTTGTCCAACGTAATACCAACTAGGAACACAAATAAGCAGCTGTTACTTAATAAATGTATTTGCTGGATTTTGTCCATCTATTTAGCAAGACTGTTCAACAAGGGTACAGATCCACAGAAGTCACAGGCTGTGCTATATGAGACAGATGGTCATAATGAACTGCGTCTGTAAAAAATCATTCTTAATAAAAATTTTAAAGACACAAACCATATTCTTATATCAGAGTCAACTTCGGATAATGTACAAACCTGGTGATAGGGCATCTGTGACCTAACTATTCACCAATCTATTATATACCATATCAATTTGTTACTTTTTTTTTCTTTTTTTTTTTTTTTTGAGACGGAGCCTCAAGCTATCCCCCTGAGTAGAGTGCCATGGCATCACAGCTCATAGCAACCTCCAACTCCTGGGCTCAAGCGAGTCTCCTGCCTCAACCTCCCAAGTAGCTGGGACCACAGGCACCCGCCACAATGCCCGGCCATTTTTTGGTTGCAGCCATCGTTGTTTGGCGGGCCCGGGCTGGGGATTCGAACCCGCCACCTTGGGTGTACGTGGCTGGCCCCTTAGCCGATTGAGCCACAGGCGCCGAGCCCAATTTGTTACTTTATGTACTATTTATAAATGTATTAACAGCATTATTAACCTGTTTCTTTTTTATTGCATTAACCAGAAAGTTTCTTGATTTATTCTGTATTTTATTAAGCACAGTCCTCTGTAGATAGTTGAAATTTGATGAAAATACAATGAGACAGTCTGAAGTAGAATAGAAACTTGAATCACAAGTACAGAAGACCATAATCTCTGATAATTTTTGAAAGAAAGTATGCTATACACTAACATCATTATCATTCAAATAGAATATAGAAGACATCACTCAATGCTTCCATAAATAAAATAGATTCACGTGGCCATCATTTTCCCACCTAAAAGGCTTCTATTATGTTTGTTTATTCATGATATTTTGGTTGTATTTTGTGATCATCTTTAGTGGAGTATTTCATATTTTAAAATCCTGAAGCAAAGAGATTTTGATATAAAGTAAAATCAGAAATTCAAGGACTTCTTATAAGCCTTTTGAAACCAAGAAGTATTTAAAAACCCAATTTCTTATTGATTTAACATTAATGCATTTTTTAAAAAAAATTACTGGGTTTGACATTTTCCCTAGCATTATGTTTCCTTTTGCAATTGTTGTCTTTTTGTGGTCGGATTAGTCAAGGTCTCATTTCTGTAGTTTGCTGTTATTGCTCATGGGTTGTATAATCAAGGTCAAATCTCTTTCCCAAAGCCTGTGTCCAGTTCTTCTAAGTGTTATAGTTCCTTCCAGAAAAAGATATTTTATGATAAAAAGAGTTACAAATGGCATGTTTGATTCCTGTAGAATTCTAAAGGTCTTTGCAAATAGTATTGTCTTTAATTATCAACACCTTCTTAAGGATGAGTATATGCTTCACTATTTCGAGAGAGGAGGCAATTGCAATAATCCTGGGTTTTACAACCAACAGTTTTTGAGACATACCACCATAATTCTCGGATTTTCTCCTCCTCCAATAATCAGACACCCTTAAAGAAAGTTGTCTTGAATTATAGATCTAAAACATTCGTTTAGTTTTTCCTACCTTCCTCTTTTAATCTCTCTCAACCTTCTTCAAAATATCTGTTCTTTTGGGATAACCCATGTTAATTACTAAGGAAGTACAGAAGTAAAACAATATAGGTGAAGAGATTTGTAATAGAGACAAGATAAGGGATAATGACATGAATACAACACAAAAGCTAATATGTCAATGAGAAACAAAATTTGCAGTGGGGAGGTAAGTCAAATAAAAAGCTTACCTTTGTCAAATGGAAGCCAAAGACCCTTCTGAAGACTTTTTTTAATTACAAAATATTCTGGAAAAAATGAAATGCCTCCAAGTAGGAAAATTGGACCAAAAAATGATAATCCACTTTAAGATAGAATATTATCCTGCCACTAAAAATATTTGAGAAGTACAAAGGACATTCACAAAAATTTCAACATTCTGAATTGCACTATAATAGGTTATTTCCCTTTTCTATACATTTCTAAATTCTCAAAGATTTTTTAATTGAATTTCTATTGTATTTGAGCTCCAAATAAATGTTACCATATGTTTTAAAAGAATGTTTAATAATATATTAGATATTCAGATATAGATTGGATATTTATAATATATTAGATATTCATGATATAAAAACAAGATACAAAGTACGATTTTAATTTTGAAAAGAAAGGTGTACTTGTACCCATTCACACAAAGAAAACAGACTGGAAAGAAATAGATGAAAATCTCAAATTGTTACCTATTAATGATAAAATTGGAGGTCATTTTTATTGTATTATCTTAGTCTGTCTATCTTCCAGATTTTTACAATGAATACAGGTATATTTTATTTTTTAAAAAATTTTATTTTAAAAAAGCACAAAAGTCAATGTACTCCCTAGAGTAGCTGTGTTCTTTTTCTTAGCTCAATCCTAAAGCCTCTAAAGCAAACCTGACCTTGATCACAGGTCTGAGAAGCAATCTAAGGCTTCTAAGTTATTTAATCTCTTAAAAGAATGAATGCATACATTGCAGTAAAATATTTTAGGATACCATTTAAAATAATAGATGAGATACCAATCTATGGCATTATCTTCATATAATATACAAAACAATTTGTTGGGTCTAACTACTTCATGAAATTAAAACATCAAAAAATAGAAAAAGGGAAATACTATAATTAAGCTTAAATTTATAGCATTGATAAATGCAGAAAAAGTCAATAAGCCCATATATCTCTGTATAGACACTGAACCCAGGATTCATGCTGTCAAAAATTTAACCACCAAGCAGGCCAATTTTCGTCTTTTGTTGCTTTGTGATTATTTCCATCTGACATAAATAATGCATTACTAAAATGTCATGAATTTTGACAAACTGCTAGGGTGGTGTCTTCCTTACCTGTCATCAGTGTGCGGTGGCTGTCCTATAGCGGATCACTGCAGCTAAGTAATAACCACTAAATACAGCCATAGTGTACACTGGCAGGGAGGGGAAGATATATAAATCCTTAAGGAACTTGGATCCTAGCATCCATAGGAGCCAAACTCTGTATGAACTAATAGGGTACAGCAACTTTTACAAACGTCCAAAGATGGACTGACTCATTGGAAACAAGAAGTGTTCCGAAGGTCAACCTTACAGGGCATTAGACTTCAGGATCCAACCTTGATCTCTCTTTTTCTTCATAGTAAGTTTACGTTTATGGTATAGAAATAATATTTCTAAGGTGTACCACCTTACTCAAATAGTCTGTTTCTCTGTGTCTGCCTCCTCTCGAGAGAAATATAAAAGTTGGATCACCACCTTTATTTTAGCTTCCCATTCCTACAGCAGGTTGGAGCAACAAAAAGAGATGACTGTGGAATTGATATTGATATATTCAATTCACAGAGGGATAGGGTGGAAAGAAACAAGCTTTTAATGAATTGGCTGAAGTGTTCAAAGGTCAAAAAATTTTTTTCCACACTTTTGCAAAGTTAATTGAAACTAGACACAAAACTTTGTATCAAACTATCTTCTGGCGGTTGATAGTCCCTTCTCAATTGTTTCCGACGTTCACGGCTACTTATCTGAATAAAGAGGCACCAGAGAACTTAGAACTATATTTTTATAATACAATTAGCTATGCTAATTATGGTGAACTATGCTATTACCAGAAGGATATTAACACAGGGTTCTTAAGAATGAGTTGAGACTGATGAGGCATTAATGAGGGGACGCTCTCACGCTAGTTAATCAATTTAGTAAAATTAATGGATGTGAGTAGGTAAAAGCACAATCCTGGAAAGCAGTTCCGATTGGCACTTCTAGATTTTAGCTGAAAACTACATGACCCCTCGTCAAAGAAAGTCACTGTGAAAAATGTTCCCTCTTAAGGCCAATAAAGAAATGTTTATGCCACTGATGAGAACAGCCACTTGGAAATCATCAGAACTTGCTTTACGGGTTTAAAACACTACATCAGAGAGTGTAATTAAATGGATAAAGGAGCTTAAACTTGAATTGCAAAAAATATATAGAAGCCATTTGGAAATGTTTCATAAATCAGCAATGGGGATCACACATTAATGTGCATGTGTGTTCCCAGCAAACATAAGGTATGTATTTGTTGTGGTTGCATAATGTGTTGTGACTTTCTAGAAGACGACATTTACCTGAGCAGTATATTAATTCTCATTCTAGGGTATTGCAAAAAATGACAAGGGATAGAGAATGAAAATCGTCTCTTTCAATACTCATTTTAAGTTTCTAGATCATGAGAAGGATTTATCTAAAACATTTACGCTCATTCACTTATAAGAATGGACAAAACAAAATCACTCTGCATCTAAGCAATGCTATGGCGTTCACATCATCCTGGCAGATATTTTTCTTAAACCCATCGACCCCTAATTTATTTTCAACTATTTGGTTAGATGTTTTCCTTTTCCAAATTTCCTAGTTTTTTCAGAAGCTTGGACCAAATAAAATGATAATCCAAGTGAACAATGTTCTCTTGGTGAGAAACGACACAGACAAAGCCCTAACATTTTGTTAGTTTTAATAAGCAACATAAGAGAGAAAAATAAATATTTGAAATTGTGAAGTACCTAGAATCCAAATATCCAAATTATGGGTATATTTTATAAAGCCATTAAATTAGAATAAAATCAGATAAGAAAACTGTTTAAGGCCTTTAACTTATTGTTCAGTATCCAGTAAATACAGGAACCGAAGGGGAAAATGATAGAGCCAAAGTTTAGGAAACCTATGAGTATCCACCAATCACATCATTTTACAATGGTGGGTGGATGGATGTAAATTACATAAGACATTTATGTCACATGTAACATTGGCTTCCCAATGTTATATATATAGTTATGCAGGTTTTCATCTAACTAGTTTTTGCTAGTTAGATGTATATTTGTGCCCTTGTATGTGTGCATAAATACTGTTTGTGGGGCTGGCCTGAAGCTGTGCTTACAATATTCCTATATCACATTTGACATTGTTTACAGGATTATTTAGCAGAGATCTTATGGAAAACTTGTGGACATCAATAATTAGCTAGTGTAGAAAGGATTTTTACCCTTTATGTCATAGCTGCCCTAGTGTTCTGAATCCCTTATTTTTAAATCCATTGGGGAGTGCCCTATATACTAAGAGGTTATATAAACACCCAATTCCTAAACCCTTTGGTGCCAGCCTTAGGCCATCCATTCACAATATTTACTGTCTATAATCTAACCTAAGCTTCCAGGATTTCCCTATTCTGGCAGATACCACAGACAATTTACATATTTGTCATTAATTGTCAGTTTTAGCAAATAAAATTGTTATCCTATGTTGGGATTAAATGTGGTTACAAAATCCTTGTGTCAGTTGCCAAAAATCTTCCCCTTAGACTATTTTTATCTTCCACTAGTAAAGACTTTGGCCCCATCCCACCCAACTGAAGAAATCACCAAATTCCCCTGGAGTGTTTACTAACCCCCAGGTCAGTAATGGGTCTCAAGACCAGGTTTAAAGGAGCAAAGGAGAGTTTAATTTATGAGAAATCAGTTTTACATAAATTTTTATTATAGAATTTTTTACAGCTTGGGAAATAGGAGATATAAAAATATAATGAAGAAAATTAGTGTGGTAATAATTCAGGTTCCCAAAGATCACTAAAGCTAATAAGCTGCTACTTTCTTCCAACTTATACACACACACACACACACACACACACACACATACACACACGCACACGCACGCACAATCTGGCATTCTACCAATTAACACGTCATGATCATTTTCCTCTTCTCATTCAAATCTCTCAAAGTCATGCTTTTGAGTGGTTATATAGAATTCTACAATAAGAATCATCTGTAATTTAATGTTAGTCAGTTATAATAGAGAAACATTTTACAGGAAGATCTGGATTACATAGCTTCGTCATAGTAAAATAAGAGTAGTAGAAAATGTAACTTTTTTTTTTTTTTTGAGACGGAGCCTCAAGCTATCCCCCTGGGTAGAGTGCCATGGCATCACAGCTCACGGCAACCTCCAACTCCTGGGCTCAAGGGAGTCTCCTGCCTCCGCCTCCCAAGTAGCTGGGACCACAGGCGCCCACCACAACGCCCGGCCATTTTTTGGTTG
>CAUYQV010008423.1:0-10006 GCA_963574575.1 Galagoides demidoff | reverse complement strand
GTCATTTAAATGTGTAACAGCTTTGTCTAAAACACCAGAAATAATAATATGTTTTTTTTAAAGCAACATAAGATCAAACAAACGAAAAAGTTAACCTGAGGTATGAACCTTTCCCTTGTAGAAAAAGTCTGCTACTTTCTTGATAGCCTGAAGATTGTATATGATGTTCAAGGGCCTTGTGCTAACATTGAGCCACCTCTCAAAATGGCTGTGTGCTGGATTTCTCTCATACAGCCTCTCAAAAACAGGATTATCTGGGTCTGCAGCTAAACAAAAGAACAAGAGAAAGAAAATCAAACACAGCAGAAACGATTATCTTACTGTTCACAAACATAGGAATTCTAGGGAAAAAAGGCATTTTCTAAATTATTTTCCAATTAGTTTATGCATATTTTTATACACATCTTTCAAATAGAGCCTATTAAGAACTGACTCTTTAATTTTCAGCAGGAATTGTAAAGGCTGGGCTATTGTATTGGCTCTTACAGTGGATACCCGGCAAAGGATCTGGAGGCCCTGCAAAGCTGCCCTGGTAAGCCCCCGGTTCACAATTCCACAGAGAGAGCACTAAGCTGTCTCTAACTCCAGTGCAGATCCACACAGCAAAGCACTATGTACAAAGCAGGAAGCACTGGCTCAGTGCCCATAGCACAGTGGTTATGACGCCAGCACCAAGGCTGGCAGGTTCAAACCTAGTCTGGGTCAGCTAACCACCAATGACAACTGCAACCAAAAAATAGCCGAGTGCCTATAGTCCCAGCTACATGGGAGACTGAGGCAAGAGAATCGCTTAAGCCCAAGAGTTGGAGGTTGCTGTGAGCTATGACATCACCCCACTCTACCAAGGGCAACATAGGAAACATTCCCTCTTTTACTTTTTTTTTTAGAGACAAAGTCCCACTTTGTCACCCTCAGTAGAGTGCCACACTCTCTTGCCTCACTCTCCTGAGTAGCTGGAACTACAGGCACCTGCCACAAAACCCGGCAATTTTTTTGTTGCAGTTTGGCCAGGGCTGGGTTTGAACCCGCCACCCTTTGTATATGGGGCCAGCGCCCTACCCACTGAGTCACAGGCACCGCCCACCCGCTTTTACTATTCATCAAAGACTACTGATCTATAATAACAGTAACTTGAAGAACTTGTTTGAAGAACATACAACAAATTACCTGGGTAATGATCACTGCTGTCTGCAGACATGGTTTGAAGGCCAAAAGATTGTGAGACTCTGCCAACTTCTTTTTGCTATTAAACACAAAGCAGAAAAAAATGCATAAATGTCAGGGTAAGAAGAGGCAATTCACTATATCTTTTTAGGCTTATTCTCACTTAGCACAGCTGAATCAAAACTCACTGCACATCAGATTACTGACCACTTGCAGACTTGTTCAGTTTTGTGCCTTTTTCCCAATCTGGTAAGAACATGTCTATTTCTTTGTATTTACAGTGTGCTACTTTGCACTCAGCATGCTTAATTAATGATTGCGAAATGAATAACAAACATGTCTAACTTTCCAAATTTTCAGACTACTGTCCCCACAACCTTTCCCTCATCTCTTCCATAAAAAAAGTATGGATAAGGTGGTGCCTATGGCTCAGTGAGTAGGGTGTCAGCCCCATATACTGAGGGTGGCAGGTTTGAACCCGGCCCCAGCCAAACTGCAACAAAAAGATAGCCGGGTGTTGTGGCGGGCACCTATAGTGCTACTTGGTGCTACTCGGGAGGCTGAGGCAAGAGAATCACTTAAGCCCAAGAGCTGGAGGTTGCTGTGAGCTGTGATGCCACAGCATTCTGCTGAGGGACTCTGTCTCAAACAAAGAAAAAAAGTATGGATAAATTAGGGGGTGGTGCCTGTGGCCAAAGGACTAGGGCGCTGGCTTCACATGCCGGAGGTGGAAGGTTCAAACCCAGCCCCGGCCAAAAACTGCAAAAAAAAAAAAAGTACGGATAAAATAAATGGCTAAATATTCAATTATTTGGACCATATGTTGCCAGCTTCCTAAGACAAAGATCTCATCATTAATGCAGTATGTTGTTGTATGTAGAAATTACTATATAGAGGCAGCACCCATAGCTCGGTGGGTAGGGCACCTGCCACATGCACCGAGGCTGGTGGGTTCGAACCCAGCCCCGAACAGCTAAAAACAACAATAACAATGGCAATGAAAAAAAAATAGCGGGGCATTGTGGCGGGCGTCTGTATTCCTAGCTACTTGGGAAGCTGGGGCAAAAGAATCTCTTAAGCCCAGGAATTTGAAGTTGCTATTAGCTGTAACACCACAGCACTCTACTGAAGGCAACATAGTGAGACTCTGTCTCAAAAAAAAAAAAAAAAAAAAATAGGCTCAGCACACCCATAGCTCAGCAGCTAGAGCAACAGCCACATACACCAGAGCTGGCAAGTTCGAACCCAGCCTAAGCCTGCTAAACAACAATGATGACAACTACAACCAAAAAATAGCCAGGTGTGGCGGGTGCCTGTAGTCCCAGCTACTTGGAAGGTTGAGGCAAGAGAATCACTTAAGCCCAAGAGTTTGAGGTTGTTGTGAGCTGTGACACCACAGCACTCTACTGAGGGTGACATAGTAAGACTCTGTCACAAAAAAAAAAAAAAAATTACTATAAAGAAAACTTGAGATTGATTTCTCTTTACTGCCCCGAAAAGATGACATTTCTTATTATTGACTATGGGTCGGAATGCATGAAAATGACTGTCAAATACAGAAGAAATTCAAACATTTGACCGTTAAATGCAAGAAACAGTGGTGATTATGGCATTTTCTTCCAAATCAAGCAAATTATACCGTGGTGGCTACAACACGAGTGGAACAAGGTACAGCCACAAATCTCATGAACATTTTCTAACAAATTCAAAAAACTTTTTAACCCCAGCCTATCTGTCTCAAGATGACTCAATGTCAGAATAAATCAGGTTAATATTACTTATTGTTTGCCTAAAACAGACCACAATTCCCCAATACCCTAGATGGATTAGCCAACCCAGTGTTGTACATACTGGATTAGGGAAGACCAGAAGAGGAAACATAGTTCCTTCTGTAGCCAGATCTCGAAGAAATAGTCCACCCAGTCGGACCAAAAGCAGGGAGGAATTTCTTCGAGGAAGAGATTCTGCCAGAAGTTTTACATCTATGAAAAACAAATGTAGACAAACGTATAAGAGTTGATACAATGCCATGAAAGCTTGAAATGTTTCAAAAATATCAGATACAGAGATTAGTATCATAAACTACTCTTCTTTCAAATGAGAATCCCTATCTATCTACAGGCAGGCCTTGGTGATATTCCAGGTTTAGTTCTAGATCACCACAAGAAAGTGAATATTGCAATAAAACAAGTCACATGAATTTTTTTGCTTCCTGGTGCATACAAAAGTTACTTTTAAACTACACTGTAATCTTTTGAGTTTGCAATAGCATTATATCTAAAACAATACCATACATACCTTTACATTAAAATATTTTATTGCTAAAAACTGCTAACAATCACTTAAACCTTCAGGGAATCATAATCTTTTTGTTGGTGTTAATGGCTGCTGAGGGATCAGGTTGACAGTTGTTGAAGTTTGGGGTAGCTGTGCCAATTTCTTTGGTCCTAGGATTTTCAAAGTGGTAAATAAGCACTGGCTTCACCTTAAAGCCACCAACTGTAAAATACTGTGATCAAGTGGCTGACTGGGAGCCACTCTCACTTCCACTGCCTCTGCTCAGCATCACAAGAAGAGCACTGAACTGAATACATGCCAGCCCAGGAAAAGATCAAAATTCAGAGAACAGGGTGAAGCAAAAAAAATCATAAATCAAACTATCACAAAGGATAATTTGTGCATGTGTTTATGTATATACCTACTGTATACATACATGTATATATTAAATAATTTTAAACATAGACACATATTAAAAAACAAGGTTAAGTATTAAGCACTCAACAAATGTATGCTCAGAGGCTCAAATGAACCTAACGCTCTATTTCCCTAGAAGCAATAATTCTGTATTAGCTAATTCAATTTTTGCAGTTGACTTTCTGTAACTACTACAAATAATGAGAATCAACAGAACACAGAAAGGAAACAGAAGCAGGTAGTTCTCCTGGGCAATACCTGAAAACTCGAGCTGCATGAAAGCACTTTCACTCATTTGCGGAGTTCCTTGCTCCTTGTGTAGCAGGGTCACTGTACCTTGCTGCAACTGCAAATTCAACTTGGCAAAGACATGATCTCGCTTTGTGTACGTGTTCATACATGAGGCATCTGCAGTCGGATCAAAAAACTCCTCGGTGCCTAAATAATAAGCAAGAAAAAAACATGAAAAAACACAGCAGAATATAAAAAGCACAAGCAGGCATACTAACCACAGTTATGCTGATGTTATTTATAACTACTTTTCCCTTTTTTAAGAAGAGCTCCAAATCATGGGTGAACAATTTACTCCCTAATTTAAAACAACCCTAACTGTCTTATAAGAGCTCTTATCTACTTATTATCAACCCAGGAAGATTCATGATAAAGTACAGTATAAAGTAGCACTGCGCAATTTGGCAAAATAGTTTCTATCTGCCCTGTCCAGACAGCGGCCACTAACCACATGTGGCTAGAGAACACTCAGAGCACATGTGGCTAATGGGACCAGTGCATTCAGGAACCTAATAATTACTTGTATTCAGTTTTAATTAATTTAAATAGACATCTGTGGCTATGACACTATAGTGAATAGTGCAGATTTAAAGAGTAGCTCTGGACTGGTACTCAAGCTTCGGCGTAAAATTTTTGAACATGCGCAAATTTAGTTCTCTTACGATCACTGCTATACTAACATTCATACTTTTTGTAACAGAGTTCCAAATGAAGTTATCTCCCAAAACAGTTCTCCTCTCAGCCTCTATAAACAGGAAATAAACTATTTCCCAAGTATCTGCCTTTGTGAAATTTGAAAAATATCACACCCTGTTGCATGGACAACAAACCGACTTTTATGAACTAAGTGAAGGCCAGCTCCCACAGTACCTAGGATCTCTTCAGGAATCCACTGCTCGTGCGGCTCTGCTGACAATCCCTCCACCACTTTCCCTTCAGGGCTTTGCTGCCCATACCAGCCCCTCCAGCCAGGAAACCAGGACTGAAGATACTGCAGCATCCCACTGCCCCCGCCAGGTTCTGGGTCTCCAGGAGAATCTCCTGGAGAATCAAATTGAGGCTCTCGTAGACTCTGTCAATCACAAATGAGTAAACATGAGTTCCCAAGGACAAAAGCAAGCTGCAATAAGCCCCCAGCTGCTGTTTGTCCCCCACAGAAACATAAGCACATCAAAACTGTAGCACTCAGAGTGCTCAGTCTGAACAAATCTTGCAGAAGATTTCTCACCTCTGCTAGTTCTTCTTGTTTGTGAAATCAATCACAAACCAGTTCACGCAAAATCTTCAACCCCTCAAAGCTCTGTTCCTCTTCAATCCGACACATTTCTTCCTGTTTTGGTGAAAACAAAAACGAACAAACAAAAAACAGATATTATAGGTCCAGAAACATTGGACACCAGTTTTTCTTTCGAGACAGAGCCTAAAGCTGTCACCCTGGGTAGAGTACCATGGTGTCACAGCTCACAGCAACCTCAAACTCTTGGGCTTAAGCAATTCTCTTGCCTCAGCCTCCCAAGCAGCTGGGACTACAGGTGCCCACCACAACATCCAGCTATTTGATTATACTTGTCATTATTGTTTGGTGGGCCTGGGCTGGATTCGAACCCACCAAGCTACTGTATGTGGCTGGCGCCCTCGATGCTTGAGCTACAGGCGCCAAGCCTGGACACCCTTTAAAACCACTACAAGTACAGCAAGAGAACTATCTGAACCCCCAGCATTTCCAATGAGGGCCAAGTAACGAAATAAATAGTTCTATGATTGCTGTTTCTGTTTTAAACAGCTTTTCCATATCATCCAATAGGTTTCACTTGGTCTCAAAAATATCACTAACAAGTCTCATGGTATCTGGGACTATAACGGTGACCAAAGGGGAAGCAGAATACAGCAGCACTCAGTTTTAAGTGGGTCACTGAAGCACGTGCACTGCTGCAATCCCACAGCACTGATGCAGGTCCCAGAGGGCCTGCACGGCCATCGGCTCATATGAGCAAAGCAGTGTGCAGACACCAGCTCCTTTATACTTCGTGTAGGATTATAGCAAGCATACAGTCATTTTTAACTTATTTCATACTAGTCAGGAAGGAAGGATAGAGGCCAGTTATATACCAAGATAAAGAAGTTAGCTATCCTAAACTGCTTCTTACGCTCTAATAGTAAGACAAGTTGTTCAACTCAGTTATAATTTAGGTTTTTTCCTCTCTCCATGTAATTGCCTATACCTTCAAGAAAACCATTCAAAATAAACTGTCTGGTTTATCCCTTCCTTTTCATAGGATTCCTATGTAGATAACCCTGTCTGACACTGCTGAAAAAAGGAATTAAAAGTGAGTGGGCCATGGCCTCAGGGTGCTGGCAGGAGAGGTGAGAACCCCTAGGGATTCAGAACTGCCCTTTGTTACCATGCAGTAGGTGCTAAGGCAGAGTATATTCCTTTTTGCTTGGAAAAGTCTACGAAAGAAATAGTTAAGAGACAGCAACTAAGCCAAAATCTTGGAAATGGTCTAAATAGCTACTGTAAAAACTGATGTTCACAAAACCTAAACAAATCAAGGCACAAAGCAATTCCTACTCCCCTTCCCTAGGAGACAAAAGGCAACCTGCTAGAGAAGGGGTGGGGTCCCATACGTGGACTCCAGGAATGGTGGTTCTAAGGATTTCTAGTCTACAGTGACTAAAACATGAGCTTGTCTTCACCATCTACTTACCCACCTAGCCTCTACTACCAAAATCCCAAGGTCAGTCAAGTCAACTAGGATTGCAGAAAATCTAAATTAAAGTTTAAAGAGATTAGTTACAGACTTCAGAGGAAAAGAATTAGGATTAAGATCATAGAGGCACAGGTGACTGACTGCATGAAAAAGACTCTCTAGGCCTTGTACAGAGAGCTAGGGAAGAGGGGTCGTGGCCCAAGGGCACCAGGAGACCATGGCCACCTTTTCTTCCTTCTACCCCATGGCCTGGCTCTCTTCAGTCAGCAGAGGGCGTAGGACACTTCTGGCTAAGGTCTCACTCTGGTAAGACCAACTCTAATCCTGTAAAATTATGCCCTGTGGCAAGGAACTTAATTTCTTCACAGATCCCATTTTCTTCAGCCTTTAAGAGAACACTCTTATGCTCTGGATAAAGACAAGAAACAGGATACTCACCTTGTCCTCTGCAGACAGTAAGCCTCCTTTTAACTTGTTGAAATACTTGTCAGTGTAAGACACAGCATCACGGGCACAATGCAACAGAAACTCCCAGGTACAATATTTCCTCTGCTCTCTGATCTCATACAAGTTAGCATTCAAAGCAAAAGACCACCATTCTCGGCAGCTGAAATAGTCCGTAACAATGTAATTACTGCTCACAATAAAAGCAACTAATGCTATCAATCTAGGACAATCCACAGAACACCACTCCTCTTCTGAGACATCTTTTCTCATCAGCCATCAGTATTCAACATTTCAAGTTCATTTTACTATTAAGCTCAACCCAACATGGAGGGAAAGTAAAACTGACATCAATTAACAGATCCCTAAGTTGTGTAGCAACAGCACTGAACTGAATTGGTTTGAATTACCCACAGTATCAGTACCCTCCACCGACCGAAAAATCAGATGCCGATTTAAATATCATCTTAAGATAACTACCAAGGAGCCAGGCGTTATAGTAGACACCTGTATTCCCAGCTACTTGGGAGACTGAGGCAAGAGGATTGTTATAGTCCAAGAGTTTGAGGTTGCTGTGAGCTGTGACACCACAATACTCTACCAAGGGCAACTGAGTGAGGCTCTGTCTAAAAAAAAAAAAAAAAAAGACAGGTAAAGTACCACTCTCTATCACATAGAGCTTACATTCTAAAAGAGAGAGTCAATATATAAACCAATAAATAATATATAAATACTGCAAATCATGGAGAAGTAGGATAATTGTGAATTCCGATGGTTCTTCTTGGATTCCCCAGTCCCTTGGCTGTTGCTCCGCCTGCCTGTGCAATGTGTGTTTAGCCAAAGGGAAAGCCAGGACCCTCCTTTGATTCTCAGTATAAGGCAAAGACCCAAATTCATGTACTCATGTACTAGATTTGTATGAGTCAATGACTCCGCCCTGTATTTATTCCTTCACTCAATAAGCAATTTCCAAGTTATTTTCTTTAGGTATATGAGAGCTGTCTGGAAAATATCCAGCCATGTACCATGAAAAATAGTATTCACAGTGGCTGGTGACCTTCTGGACAGCCCTCAGGACTGGGCTGAATCCTGTGAACCATACAAATAATCCTAAGACAATGGGCCCCCTCCCCATCTCCAGGCCTTCTTGGACTCCTCTGGGATAAATCATAACTTTTAGAAGTATACAATGTCCGTCTTCCAGGACTAAATGGGGTGAGGAGACATACATTTAGGAACAGTTAAGAAAATAGCAACTAGTTTGCATGTCAGCCCTCAACAATTTAGTAGAACTAGCACATGTAGTGAAGGATGACAAGCTAGATGAGTTGTTCAAGTAAGGAAAGCTCTAGAAAGTGGGCAGGGGAAGTTTCTGGGAAATAGGCTCGGGTTGGGCCTGGAAATCTACGCAGAGGCAGAGAGAAAGAAAAATGGAACAAGTGAGCAAAATGCCAACCCTTTTTAGATGATCACTCCCGAGAAAAATGTATGCTAAATCCAGCATGCTGGCCAGCTCCACCCTTTCTGCCATTATGATCCATGATCCATCATTTGGGGTTGTCAAAACTTTTGTAACCCATTTATTCTTTAAATTCCTAAGTGTTTATGCATTTCATGCAACAAGGGAACTCTAATTCACGAAATAACAGTATCCCTGATTTCACAGGCCCTGTGGTAGCAGTTGTTCTCAATACTAATACGCTTCTCGTTTGTGCACAAGGTTCCAAATTGCCTTTGCCAACTTGGGTAGGTTTTGATGGGAGAAATGACTAAGCCATCTTTTTCAAATTCAGACCGAAAAATACCTGGAAAGGCCCAGATACCTAGGCCAAATGGCTTTGGCTTGATGAAGTCGTTTCTCTTATGGGCTTCCAAGCCCGGTGGGTGTGGTGGCTGTATCTGGTGAGCTCAGCTCTGGCTGTTTTTCTTCACATAGCGCTGCAGTCGAGTTTCTTGGACTGCACTCAATCTTTGCTTTTAATTACAACAGCATACTGAGAATAGATAGCATTCTTACTTTTGTCCTTTATTTATATTAATTCAAACCATTTCTTGAGTTTCCTTCCTTGTTCTTTTCCCTAAAAGATACTTTTGGGAATTCAATAGTGCCTAAGATAATAAAGTTCAGAAAATGGAAGTGACCCATCTATATTAACACTGTTAATAGGTGTGCCAGTTGGTTTTTAACCGCCCAACTTGAGCGACAGAGCAAAGATCTACTGATGAATCCGGAAGATGGAAACCATTAAGGCCTATGGTAAAGAATTTGGTTGATGAATGAATGGTAAAGAAAATGTAGAGTGAATGCATGTATAACACGGAATAGTAGTTGGCCCTAAAAAGAAGGAAATCTGGGGAATGGGTGGAAGGGGGGGATTGGAGGGATCACTTCTGAGGTTTATCTTACAAGGGTACAAGTGAATCTAAGAGTAGAATGTGAACATTTTAAAATAATAACTAAAGGGCTCGGTGCCTGTGGCTCAAGCGGCTAAGGCGCCAGCCATGTACACCTAAGGTGGTGGGTTCGAATCCCCAGCCCGGGCCCGCCAAACAACAATGATGGCTGCAACCAAAAAATGGCCGGGCGTTGTGGCGGGCACCTGTGGTCCCAGCTACTTGGGAGGCGGAGGCAGGAGACTCGCTTGAGCCCAGGATTTGGAGGTTGCTATGAGCTGTGATGCCATGGCACTCTACCCAGGGGG
>CAUYQV010008421.1:0-11812 GCA_963574575.1 Galagoides demidoff | reverse complement strand
AAAATTAGGACTTAGGCTCGGCGCCTGTGGCTCAAGTGGCTAAAGCGCCTGCCACATAACACCTAAGGTGGCAGGTTTGAATCCAGCCCTGGCCCACCAAAACAACAATGATGGCTATAACCAAAAAATAGCTGGGCATTATGGTGGGCGCCTGTGGTCCCACCTACTTGGGAGGCGGAGGCAGGAGACTCGCTTGAGCCCAGGAGTTGGAGGTTGCTGTGAGTTGTGATGCCACAGCACTCTACCCAGGGGGACAGCTTGAGGCCCTGTCTCAGAAAAAAAAAAAAGAAAGAAAGAAAAGAAAATTAGGACTTAATTAAAACTTCATAGGTGGTGGGACGTGGTGGCTCATGCCTATAATCCTAGCTCTCTGGGAGGCCAAGGCAGGTGGATTGTCCGAGCTCACGGATTCAAGACCACCCTGAACCAGAGTGAGACCTGGTCTCCAAAAATAGCCGGACATTGTGGTGGGTGCCAGTAGTCCCAGCTACTTGGGAGGCTGAGGCAAGAGAATCACTTCAGCCCCAAAGTTTGAGGTTGCTGGGAGCTGTGATGCCATAGCACTCCATTGAGGGTGATAATGAGACTCTGTCTCAAAAAAAACACAACTTCATGAAAAGCCAGGCACAGAAAGATAAATACCACATATTCTTACTCAAAATATGGAAGCTAAAAAAAATTGAAGTCACAGAAGGTAGAGGGAATCTTGGTTATTAGAGGCCAGTGGGTGGGGGACTTGGTTAAGGGAGACAGTTACACTAGCGGGGAAGACAAAATGCCAGTGCTCTATGGTATTGGGGGGGAAGTTGCATAATAGTAATGTAGTTGTGTATTTTCAAAGAATGTTCAGAACACAAATGACACAAAATATCACTCTGTATTCTGAAAATATGAACAGTTGTTACACATCAATTAAAAATAAATGGTTTGGAAAAAATAAAAATAGCACACAGGACACAGGTGGTTATGGCGCCAGCCACATACACCAAGACTGGCGGGTTCAAACCCAGCCTGGGCCAGCTAAGCACCAAAGACAACTGCAACAAAAAGCAGCTGGGCATTGTGGCAGGAGCCTGTTGTCCCAGCTACTAGGCAAGGCTTAGGCAAGAAAATCGTTTGAGCCCAGGAGTTTGAGGTTGTTGTGAGCTGTGACACCACAGCACTCTACCAGCAGCAGATATGGTGAGACTCTCTCAATCAATAAATAAATAAAAATAAATGTTTTTAAAAAAAAAAACCTAATGGAATCTTAAGAAATCCCTAGGTTCAGTCTTCATACTTTAGTGATAAAGAAGTAGCTCCCGAGTTACAAGCAAAGGTCTGACTGCTCGTGTCTGACACAGGAATCTAATTCTTAAGAGTTATTCTTCTGGGTGGCGCCTGTGGCTTAGTGAATAGGGCGCCAGCCCCATATACCGAGGGTGGTAGGTTCAAACCTGGCCCCGGCCAAACTGCAACAAAAAATAGCTGGGCGTTGTGGTGAGCACCTGTAGTCCCAGCTACTCAGGAGGCTGAGGCAAGAGAATTGCCTAAGCCCAAAAGCTAGAGTTTGTTGCACTCTACCGAGGGCGACAAAATAAGACCCTGTCATTTAAAAAAAAAAAAAAGGTTATTCTTGTGATGTTTTTCACTTGGACTTTCCAAAATGACAGATATTGGTAAACTCTTGAATTTAAGGATGATCACTGGTTTGGTGTCTGTAGCTCAAGTGGCCAAGGCATCAGGCACATACACTAGAGCTGATGGGTTTGAATGCATCCTGGGCCTGTCTAACAGTAATGACAACTACAACCAAAAAAAGAATAGCTGGGTGGGGCGGTGCCTATGGCTCAAAGGAGTAGGTGCTAGCCCTGTATACTGGAGGTGGCGGGTTCAAACTCGGCCCCAGCCAAAAACTGCAAAAAAAAAAAAAAAAAGCTGGGCATTGTGGCGGGTGCCTGTAGTTCCAGCTACTTGGGAGACTGAGGCAAGAGAGTAGTTTAAGCCCAAGAATTTGAGGTTGCTGTGAGCTGTGATGTCATGGTACTCTACCCAAGGTGACAGCTTGAGGCTCTATCTCAAAAAAAATAAAATAAAGAATGATCACTTATAAAGCCATTCAGCTGTGTATAAGAATTTTTTTTTTTTTTTTGAGACAGAGCCTCAAGCTGTCCCCCTGGGTAGAGTGCTGTGACATCATAGCTCACAGCACCCTCCAACTCCTAGGCTCAAGCGAGTCTCCTGCCTCAGCCTCCCAAGTAGCTGGGACCACAGGCGCCCGCCACAATGCCTGGCTATTTTTTGGTTGTAGTCGTCATTGTTATTTGGCAGGCCGGGCTGGGTTCCAACCTGCCACCTTAGGTGTATGTGGCTGGCACCTTAGCCACTTGAACCACAGGCACCGAGCCAATGTATAAGAATTTTAAGTTCTTCTGTGGTTCCTATAAGTAAGATCTCAGACACACTTTAAGCTTTCGAAGAAGTGACTGTAGCATTTGAATGTTGGATATAGTCACATTCCATATAATCTGTTCTGTTAATGACAGAATGCATATTCAACAGTGGTTCTGTAAGATTATCATACTGTATTTTTTTTTTTACCTCCTCTATGTTTAGTTGTTTTTTGGTTTTTATTTTTAAGACATCGAGTTTCACTGTGTCACCCTCCGTAGAGTGCTGTGGCATCACAGCTCACAGCAACCTCAAACTCTTGGGTTTAAGCGATTCTCTTACCTCAGCCTCCCAAGTAACTGGGACTGCAGGTGCCCTCCACAATGCTTGGCTACTTTTCCTTTTTTATTTCAGTTGTCGTTGTTTTAACTGGCCTGGGTTCAAACTCACCAGACTTGGTGTATGTGTGTGGCACCCTACCCACTGAGCTACAGGCACTGCCCTTTTTAAAAAAAAAAAAAAGACTCACTCTGTCTTCTAGGTTGAAATACCCATCATAGCTCACTGTAACCTCAAATTCTAGGGCTCATGGGATCCTCCCGCCTCAGCCTTCCAAGTAGTTGTGACTACAAGCGTGTGCCACCACAACTAGCTAATTTTTCTTATTTGTTGTAAAGTAAAGGTTTCACTGTTGCCCAGACTGCTCTCAAATGATTCTCCTGCCTAAGTCTCTCGAAGTTCTGAGATTACAGGTGTGCGCCACTGTGCCTATGCCTGGCCTGGATATGTTCAGATACATGAATGCCCACTTCTGTGTAGGAACTGCCTGCAGCATGCAGCCCTGTAACACGCTGTGCAGACTGGTGGCCCAGGAGCAGTAGGCTCCAGAGCCTGGGCGTGTAGTGGCTATGCCATCTAGGTTTGTGTGTGTGCTCTGTGGTTTTCACAGGATGAGAAAATCCATGACAGAATCGTCTGAGTTTCTCAGGTGGTATCCCTATTGTTAATTGACACATGACTGTTTATTGCTATAAGCAGGTAAATTGGCTAGCAACGCCTTGCTGACTTGGCTGTCTCTTTTGATTTCTCGGCTCTTGCATCCTCCTCTTCAGAGATGCTGAGGAGCAACAGTCTTGCTTGGTAGCATTTCTGATCTCTGTGTCAGTGTCACCTAGTAGCAGGAAAGCAGTGAAGGGCTCTTACCCTGGCAGTTGGCCAGGTGTGTGTTGGAGGCCCTGCCCTTTGCTGGCAGTTACAGCTACCATTGCTCTAAGCCAGTGGAAAGTGGCACCTCTTTGCTGCCACTCTATGACTGTAGTCAGTGAACACATCTGGGTTACTTCCTGAAAGTTATTTCTTGAGCAGGCCAATTCCAAAAGGGCTAATTATTGAGCATCTGAGAGCCTAATGACACTGACTCTTAGGAGAAATGTGTGTTGTTTTTTAATAGCCCATTGGAGTTTTTTCTCCTTTTTGATTAGGAATACGATGAACCAATCTTGAAACACCTGCAAGATATTAAAGTGAAGTTTTCTGATCCTGGACAACCTATGGTGAGTACTGACTTGGAGCTCTGGTTGGTGTCAGATAGGGTCAGGCCACAGAAGCTGAGGGACTTGGAGCTAGGTAACAGCCCACATCCAGTTGCTCATGTGCTGTGTGGCCCTGAGCAAGACTTCTGCCCAGGAAGTTGGTATCATGTTACCTTTCTGTGCCTCCCCCAGCATGATGGTTGTGTATCTGAGCAGGGTGATTTCAGTACCCCAAGGCCATGGAGCTAAGTGGTGGCCAAGACAAGGGTCAGACAGGAGTTAGGACTCCTAGGTTATGGTGGTGGTCACCATGCTAGGACTCAGTCTTCTGGTTTGTTTCCAGTGTTAGATAAGAATGATACCATCAAGGTTACATCCATCTAATGTGTATGTAAAAATGTTTGAAAGATTGGGATGTGTATTCAAATATGAATAGCACTTAATCTGGAAATCCAGGATACTAATGAAAGAAACTTAAGTTTTACTCTAAAAAGTAATTACAGATAGGAGTGAAAATGTTTTCCTATTGTTTGATACCTCCTAAAACATCTTTCCAAAGCACTTGCTATGTGTGTCATTACACTGGTACTGTTAGTGGTGTAACTCAGACTGCCGGGTCAGTAAATTCCTCTGGGTCTAGGCCAGTGGTTCTCAACCTGTGGGTTGCAACCCACAGGAACTATATTAAAGGGCCTCAGCATTAGGAAGGTTGAGAACCACTGTTCTAGGCGTTGCTTCATCTGAAGAAATGTCTCACTGATCTTGACGTGATGCTTTCTATTTTTGTTTTATTTTTGACAAAAGTGTCAGACTGTCACCCTGGGTAGAGTATATGGCTTTATCATCATAGCTAACAGCAACCTGCAACTCTTGGGCTCAAGCTATCCTCTTGCCTCAGTTTTTTCTATTTCTCGTAGAGACAGGGTCTCACATTTTGTTCAGGCTGACCTCGAACCCATGAGCTTGAGCTATCCACCTGCCTTGGCCTCCCAGAGTGCTAGGATTGCAGGTGTGATCCATCACGCCCAGCGAGGTGATGCTTTCTTAACCTAGCCTGCTCTTCCCAGAGAGCACTGTTCGTAACCTGTTGACTTGGCCATAGCTAACGGGTTCCATTCCAGTGCAACAGCATTTCCAGGGACACATGACTGACTGACTGGTGGCTTTCAGTTTCAGGTCTTGGAGACAAATACTGTGTGGGGGACTACGGGTTACAGATACTTGCGGGTAGGAATTGGGGGATCTGGGACCAGTCATCAGTTTCTTCCTCCTCATCTCAGAGCCTGGCCCAGGGTGCTAGATAAGGGCTAGTGTGAGTCCTTTAGGAAGTGGGGGCTGGCCACACCGGTATCTGTCTCTTCTACGTCTTCCCATGTGTTTTTCACAATGGGAGGTGACATTCAGTTGTCCCTATGTAGGTGAGGGTACTCAGGCTGGTGGGCTGCCCTCCATATGGGCAGATGGACGCCCCTCTCTGGGTTGTGTCTGGTCCTTCCTCTGCCCTTGTGCCGCCTTGCTCAGGCTGTACCGCAGCGCTCCCAGAGGCCTTCTGCTGGGATTGATGTGTGTCCCCCCCATCCTGTGGTTCGTCTAGACTCGTTTATTGTCATTTTTCCCCTTTGGGTCAGTTCCCTTTTTTTCTTTTGCAGCCCATCTGATTTTCCTCTATCTCACGTGTCTTCTGGACTAGAGCCCTGGTTGTGGTGGGCTGTGGTCAGTTGGTTTTCCCCTTACTTCCCCCATTAGAAATGCCTCATGTGCTTGTTAGTGAACACTTAGAAGACACACACAATGTAAAGAACACTGTTCAGATCTCCATTTTCTAGAAATAACTCCTGGTACTTCATTAGTTTCCCAGTAGTCTTTTCTTTTTTAAAATTATTATGAAATGGCTGGGTGCCTATAGGTTAGTGGTTAGGGTGCTGGCCACATTCTCCAGGGCTGGCAGTTCAAATCTGGCCCTGGCCTGCTAAACAACAACAACAAAAAACTAGCCAGGCATTGTGATGGGCACCTGTAGTCCCAGCTGAGGCTGAGGCAGGAGGATCACTTGAGAGTTTGAGATCGCTGTGAGCTGTGATGCCACGGCACTCTACCAAGGGCGACATAGTGAGACTCTGTCTCAAAAAAAAAATTATTATGAACTGTCTTAAGGCATTATTAGAGTTATAAAGAAAAATGAAACCACCTAGCTTCAGAATGAAGCCTGGCCACTATGTAATTCCCCAGTCCCCTTGACTCCTCCTCTTTCCCCCTCCCAGTACTTGCTTGGCTGGAGGTACAGTTGTCATTGTCGCCATTGGCTATTGGTTTGTTTATGCCACCACCTAAATTTTTGCAGTGGCATCATAGTTCACAGCAGCCTCACACTCTTGGCCTCAAGTGATCCTCTTCCAGAGTGCTGGGATTATAGGCGTAGCCACTGTGCCCAGATAAAGAATTTAATTCATACCTAGTTATAGGTAGATTACTCTTGACTGAACAAAGGCAGAGAAGAGGAGAAAGCAGGAAATTACGAAGAAATAATGGTAATGAAAGTGAGAGAAAGAAGAAAATAAATATTTCTAAGAAGGGCATAGTCAGGGACCAGAATGTGATGGTAACGTTTGCTGGCTCTCCCTGCTCTGGCCGTTTGGCTGTCTACTCTGTGGCCACCCTTAAGCAGTTCTGGAAGAATAGCATTCTTCCTTAACTTCGTCTTTAGGTGGTCTCTATGCACCTGGAAGCTAGGGAGAGGTGTCAGTGGGCCTGGTGCCCTGTGGCTGCCATCCAGCCTTGTTCCCGACCCCACCCCCCCACCCCCACCCCCCCGCCCTTACCTCTGTGTGCTGCTGCTTAATGCCCTTCTCCTTTGCAGAGGTCAAAGGATGCTACTGCCGTCACATCTGGGAACTAGCTGGACATCTCCCTGATTCTTACCTCTGAGACTTCATGGCCTCCTTTTTATAGTCTTTTTAATTTTCCCCCCAATAGGTGGTTTTATCATTAAAATAAATATGGGAATAGCTGACGTTCAGCAAGCCTTGCCTGTGATCATGGCTCTGTTCTAAGTGCTTCTGCAGATTAGCCCTCCGAGGAAAACGGGAGTGATGGGGTGTTATTTCCAGTGTGCAGACAAGAAACTAGAACACAGAGACCTTGAGTAACTTCTCCAAATCACAGAGAGATAGGATTTGAATGCAGGCTGTCTGAACCCAAGGTTTGGATCAGGGAATACTCTTTTTGTTTGTTTTGAGTCACAGTCTCACTTTCTTACCCTTGGTAGAGTGCTATGGCGTTATAGCTCACAACAACCTCAAATTCTTGGACTCAGGTGATTCTCTTGTCTCAGCCTCTGGAGTAACTGGGACTACAACACCTGGCTATTTTTAGAGACTAGAGACGGGGGTCTTGCTCTTGCTCAGGCTGGCCTTGAACCTGTGAGCTCAGGCAGTCCACCCACCTCAGCCTCCCAGAGTGTTGTGATTACAAGCATTAGCCACCATGCCCAGCCCCTGGGTCTCAGCTTTCACTGCGTGGCACAGAATGCAGACCCTAGGTTCTGCAAGCAGGGTAAGTGTAGACTGAGGCCCAGGGACAGGAGGAGGGGGCAGAGGGGGCACCTCGGCTGCTGGTGTCTCCTCCCCGTAGTTACTTCTCTTTCCATCCGGGAAGCCGTTTCTCAGGAGAGCTTTGCCTGGAATGGAGGTATGGACAGAACACGTACACCATCCCCATTCCCTTCTGCCATTTGTTTTTTAACTTTATGCTGGTCTTTCTTCAAATAAAATAGTTTTTATTGTTACATAATGGTGCTTATTGAGCCTTTCGGTAATGGTTTCTGCCTATGGTGTCATGCTTTGAGAGGGGCTGGTTTCTAGCGAGTGCCGTGTTGTGTGGTTGGTAAAATCCATCACTGATTACTTTTAGATCTTAAGTGGTGTTTACTCTGAGTTTCTGCTTTCAGTCTTTTGTATTAGAGTTCCACTTTGAGCCCAACGACTACTTTACCAACTCAGTCCTGACAAAAACATACAAGATGAAGTCAGAGCCAGATAAGGCCGACCCCTTTTCCTTTGAAGGTCCTGAAATCGTTGACTGTGATGGGTAAGAAAATGTTGTCATTCTAACTTAATTTTCTGAAGGAAAAGCATGTGATTTTAGAATCTGACAGGTAAGCCAGAAATTAGGAATAAAGTAAAATGTTTTGAATTTGCTTAAAAGCATGGTAGACAAGGATTCAAATTAGTCTTCAAGTTTAGGAATGCTTGCAGTACAGAAGAACTTGGACATGACAGCCAAAGCTAGAAAACAGTATGGCATGGTTACAGATGCAAAGCTGTGGGCTAGTGCTTGCTTTCTATTTTAATAAGAAGATTGGGAAAAAAAAAAAAGAAGATTGGGTTCTCTGGATACCATGAATTGAAGTTCTTAAAATTGAAGTGGGAACGTTAACTTAACCTTTCTCCAGTTTGTCCTCACTTATGTGCCTTGAGAATTCAGGTAAGTCACTGGGTGACTTCAAATGTGCTCTGCACAGGGCGCGGGTGAGGTATTCTTGTGCAGACTTGACCAGGTTTCACTGCAGAAAGCACATTTCAGAGTCCTTATGAAATGTCTTAGGAAAATAATGCCATTGTTTCAGAAGTCTGAAGCTTGAGTTAGTGATCACACCCAGGATGAAGGAGGACCAGCCATTTCATTTTTGCTAGCTTTTGGATGAACTTTATTTATAGCCTTTGCAGTACTTCGTTTGAGGATTGGTTTTATTAATATTTCCAGGTTTAGCATAGAGCTCTGTTGCTTCCTATTCACGTATGTGATTGGATTTTTCTTGTGGAGTGTGTGTTCGTGACAATTGTCATGTCCCTGTAGATGTGCTATTGACTGGAAAAAAGGAAAGAATGTTACAGTCAAAACCATCAAGAAAAAGCAGAAGCACAAGGGTCGAGGCACTGTGAGAACGATTACTAAACAAGTACCCAATGAGTCGTTTTTCAACTTCTTCAATCCACTGAAAGGTAAGTTAGTTGGGGTGTTAAAATTGTATAAAATAATTTCTTTACGTGATGCATTCCTAATGCTCTCTCCAAGAACCGAGTCCTGTTCTTGGGTGAGTGTCATCACTAGAGGAATACGCACACGTCCAGGACCTTTGGGTTAGGCACGTTTTATAGGTTGGAACTGGGACAGCTCGAGTAGAAGTGTTACCTTCCACAAGAAAGGGAAGAGCCTTGCTTGTTTGCTTGGCTGTTTTGTTGCCCAGACAAAAACTTGAAGCTCTATTTTAAGAAAAACCAAGAAAAACCAAGAAAAACCCCTGGCCCTGGCTACTTCCTGGCCTGCTGTTGGAGCAGCCCTGCCTCCCAGCAGCATTTCTGCTGCTCTGTTGTGCTGCCTGTTCCGTATGTCCAGTGCTGGTTACACTGGTTATAGTTGCACAGCTTTTGAGTCATCTTTTCAATTCCCTTTTCTCATGAATTAGGTATAATTTGATAGCTCACAGGTTTTTCAGAACTAATACTGATAAGCACAAGTAGTTGGATTTCCATTTATTATTATTATTTTTTTTTCTTAGAGACAGAGTCTTACTCTGTCACCTTTAGAGTGCAATGGCATCACAGCTCACAGCAACCTCCAACTCCTGGGCTTGGGCGATTCTCTTGCCTCTGCCTCCTGAGTAGTTGGGACTATAGGCGCTCGCCACAGTGCCTGGCTATTTTTTGTTGCAGTTTGGCTAGGGCTGGGTTCGAACCTGCCACCCTCTGTATATGGGGCCAGCGCCTTACCTGTTGAGCCACAGGCACTGCTCTATTATTATTATTTTTTTTTTAGAAACAGAGCCTCATTTTATTGCCCTTAGTAGAATGCCATGGCGTCATACAGCTCACAGCAACCTCCAACTCCTGGGCTTGGGCTGTTCTCTTGCCTCAGCATCCCAAGTAGCTGGGACTACAGGAGCCCACCACAATGTGCAGGTATTTTTTGTTGTTGTTGCAGTTTGTCCAGGACTGGGTTTGAACCCGCTGGCGCCCTACCCACTGAACCACAGGCACCACCCTGGATTTCCATTTTTGAAAGACACGGGCAGAATTACAGTTGGGAAGCTGTTTTATATGTGTGTATGTGTGTTTGAGACAGTTTCACTTTGTTACCCTGGGTAGAGTGCTGTGGCATCATCGCTTTCTGCAACCTCAGGGTGTTGGGCTTCTGTGATCATCTTGCCTCAGGCTCCCAAGTGGCTAGGACTGTATGTGCCTGTCACAACACCTGGCTATTTTTAGAGATGGGGGTCTCTCTCTTGCTCAGGCTGGTCTTGAACCTGTGTGCTTAGGCAGTCTACCCCTCTCTGCCTCCCAGAGTGCGATAATTTTCTAATCATGAGAGAATATGAAGGTCAGACTATTTGGCAGTGTTTTTTTGTTTTTTGAGACAGTCTCAAGCTGTCGCCCTGGGCAGAGTGCTGTGGCATCATAGCTCAAGCTATTTTCTTCCCTCAGTTTTTCTATTTTCAGAGAGACGGGGGGAGGAGGGGTGGGAAATCCTTGCTTTTTGCTCAGGCTAGTCTTGAACCCATGAGCTCATGCAATCCACCTGCCTCAGCCTCTGGAGTGCTAGGATTACAGGTGTGAGCCACTGCGCCTGGCCTACTTGGCAGTTTTACCATACCCATATGAAGCAAAAACATACTTTGAAGTCAGATGCAGCTCACCAGTGAATGGCTGTTGTTTGGGTGTGCAGCCACAGGGTGGTGCTGTTCTTGAGTCTGTCTGCTTAATGCTCTGGCTTTGTCTCTGAGCTTAGTGCCCTACCCCCGTTTATCAAGCTGCCCTCATGGTTGGGTTCGTTACCTTTTATCATAGTGGCTGTTTTCTGTGTAGGGGCTTTTTCTTTTTTTTTGAGGCAGGGTCTTGCTCTTTTGCCCAGGCTTCAGTGCCATAGCACTGTAGCTCACAGCCTCAGAAATTTCCTGGGTTCACGCAGTCCTCCTGCCTTAGCCTCCTGAGTAGCTGGACCTACAGGTGCCTGCCGCAATAGCTAGCTAATTCTTTTCTGTGATTTGACTTTAAACCTAAAAGATAAAAGTGCGTGTTGGTTTGGGGGATGAGAGTAGCCATGAATTTAGTTCTTAAATTTCCTTTTTTGGGAAGATCCTTTTTAGAAACTTGTATTGGGCATCCTTCACCATAAAGCAGAGGGGCTTAGATTCCTGGAATCAATGGCTTTGTGGGAAGCTTTCTTAAAACTGATTTTAAAATAATCTTCACAATTGGCTCCGTGCCTGTAGCACAGTGGTTACTGTACCAGCCACATACACCAAGGGTGGCAGGTTCAAACCCAGCCTGGGCCTGCCCAACAGTAATGACAGCTACACAAAAAAATAGCTGGGTGTTGTGACAGGCACCTGAAGTCCCAGCTACTTGGAAGGCTAAGGCGAGAGAATCGCTTAAGCCCAAGAGTTTGAGGTTGCTGTGAGCTGTTATGCAGCTGCACTCTACCGTGGGTGACATAATCTCAAAAAAAAAAAAAAAAAAAAAGAGATCTTTACAATAAAATTGATAGGAGACTCAAGGGAATTTTTTTTTTTTTTTTTTTGAGGCAGGGTCTGAAGCTGTCGCCCTAGGTAGAGTGCTATGATGTCACAGCTCACAGTAACCTCCAACTCCCAACTCTTAGGCTTAAGTGATTCTCTTGCCTCAGCCTCCCAAGTACCTGGGACTATAGGTGCCCACCACAGCGCCTGGCTATTTTTTGGTTGTAGTTGTCATTATTGTTTGGCAGGCCTGGGCTGGATACAAACCCACCATCTCTGGTTTATGTGCCCTAGCCACTGAGCTACAGGCACTGAGCCAAACTCGAGGGAATTTTTGAGTGATTTTTGGTTTTCTAAAAATGTTCTATGATGTGATGGTTGCACAACTCTAAAACCA
>CAUYQV010008419.1:0-10198 GCA_963574575.1 Galagoides demidoff | reverse complement strand
CGCCTGTGGTCCCAGCTACTTGGGAGGCTGAGGCAGGAGACTCGCTTGAGCCCAGGAGTTGGAGGTTGCTATGAGCTGTGATGCCATGGCACTCTACCCAGGGGGATAGCTTGAGGCTCCGTCTCAAAAAAAAAAAAAATTCCAGACAAGAAAAAACATGCATTCTGTGATTGATTGTGTTGCTAGAAAGTCCAAAATTGGGGCGGCTCCTGTGGCTCAGTGGGTATGGCACCAGCCCCATATGCCAAGTGTGGCGGGTTCGAACCCGACCCCAGCCAAACTGCAACAAAAAAATAGCCGGGCGTTGTGACCAGTGCCTGTGGTCCCAGCTACTCGGGAGGCTGAGGCAAGAGAATCTCCTAAGCCCAGGAGTTGGAGGTTGCTATGAGCTGTGATGCCACAGCACTCTAACAAGGGTGATAAAGTGAGACTCTGTCTCTAAAAAAAGAAAAGTCCAAAAGTGGGTAAAAGTAGTCTACAGTAGTAGAAGTCAGGATGAGAGTTTCTTTCCAGGAGGGCAGAGATTGGAAGGAATACAAGAGAGCTGGGGGGATGTCAGAAATCTTCTATTTCTCAACCTAGGCTCTGGTTACGCAGATGTGTTCATTTTGTGAAAACCCACCTACTTTTCGGTCTCTTTGTTGCACTCCAGTAAAATATGTCTATTCAAGTAAAATAAAATGGGCTGGGTGCAGTGGCTCACACCTATAATCCGAGCACTCTGGGAGGCCAGTGTGGTGGATCACTTGAGCACAGGAGTTTGAGACCAACCTGAGCAAGAGAGTAAAATCCCATCTCTCCTAAAAATAGAAAAATGAGTTGGGCATTGTGGAGGGCACCCGTAGCCCTAGCTGCTCTGGAGGCTCAGGCAGGAAGATCACTTGAACCCAGGAGTCTGAGGTTGCTATGAACTATGATGCTATGGTACTCTACCAGGGTGACAGAGGGAGACTCTGTCTCAAAAAAACAAACAAACAAAAAAACAAAAAAACTAACTAAAATAAAATGGTGACCCAGAGAGATGCATTAATTTGCCTTTGCCCATGGGAAGTTAAGAATCCTAGATTCTTTTTTTTTTTTTTTTTTTTGGAGACAGAGCCTCAAGCTGTCCCCTTGGGTAGAGTGCCAAGGCATCACAGCTCACAGCAACCTCCAACTCCTGGGCTCAAGCGAGTCTCTTGCCTCAGCCTCCCAAGTAGCTGGGACTGCAGGCGCCCGCCACAACACCTGGCTAATTTTTTGGTTGCAGCCGTCATTGTTGTTTGGTGGGCCCGGGCTGGATTCGAACCTGCCACCTTAGATGTATGTGGCTGGCACCTTAGCCACTGGAGCCACAGGCGCCGAGGCGAATCCTAGATTCTTATTCCTGCTTTGTTACTCATTCTATAAGTAACAAAGGTTACTTAAAATTCTATAAGTTCCTGGGCCACCCATTTCCTGGGTTCACTTTCCCTAATTGTGTGGAGTGAGAAGGAAGTGCACGCACACCACACATGTACACACAAAATTGTGAAAGCTGACAGCAAAATTCCTCTAAGAGAAAAGACTTTGTCTGGAAAATAACTTGCTGGGCTTTCTTAGGACAAGAAACAGAGAAAGAAATAGATCTCCCTGATAGCCTAGGGTGGGGGTAGGGCAGGCCAGGTGGCTCCTGCCTGTAACCCAGCTCTTTGGGAGGCTGAGGCTGGCGGATCACTTAAACCCAGGAGTTTAAGGTTGCAATGAGCTATGGTGGCACCACTGAACTCTAGCTGGGGCAACAGAGCAAGACCTTGTCCCTAAAAATAAATAAATATAATAAAAGTATAGCCTGGGAGCATTCTGGGTTTCAGGAGACCATGTAGGAGAGAGTTCCTGAGGAGAGAGTGAAAAGCATCAAGATGTAACCCCAGCATTCTGGGAGGCTGAGGCGGGTGGAATGCTTGAGCTCACAAGTTAGAGACCAGCTTGAGACAGAGCAAGACCTCGTCTCTAAGAATAGCCAGGCATTGTGTCAGGTGCCTGTAGCCCTAGCACTCAGGAGGCTGAGGCAACAGATTCACTTAAGACCAAGAGTTTGAGGTTGCAGTGAGCTATGATGCCAAAGCACTCTGCTGGGGCGACAAAGTGAGACTCCATCTTAAAAAAAAAAAAAAAATCCCGAGGTGGGACAAGCAGAGAGTGGGATATTCAGTGATGGGTGGAAAAGTAGAAACGTAGGCCTCCTGCCTCCTCCCTTGCCCCCACCCCTCAAGAATGACCCCCGCCCCACTGTCTTAGTGGAGAGTATTTAGGGAGGAATTAAAAGGAAGGGGGGCTGCATTCCACACCTGGGCTGCTCACAGCCCACAGGTGAGAGGCAGGAGGAAGCAGAGAATGCAGCAGGAGCAGTGAGAGCTGCTGGCACCAAAGGGGAAGCCAGGGCAACCCCAGGACCCTCGGGGATGGGTGGGGCTCCAGGAGCTCCAGTTTTTGTGATGTGGGAGGGGGAAGCTGGGCCTGGAAGTGTGGGGGACTCAAGGTGGCCAGGTGACTTGCCCTGGGGTTTCGTGTAGAAGCAGCCAGGAAAATCAGATGCTCTCTTGGTCCACCCAGCCCAGCGGCTGGATATTCCAGCTCAACATACAGAAGTTCAGCCCCTCTGGCCAGATGTGAGCACAGATGAGGTCATGGATGTTCACCTCCCTGACCTCCGGGGCTTTGAAGGAGAGCCTCCCCCCATTCCCCATCCAGACCTATCCTTGGGTGAAAGGACTCTGCCGACCCCCAAAGAAGCAAGGGATTAAATGCAGGTCCCAGTCCCCAAAGAGAGGATGGGCTGGCCCTGAGCAGCTAGAAACAAGTGACCTGCTGCTGGAACAAGTCAGGGGTAGGTTGGGGGGAGCGGCTACTGAGGGCCAGGCAGGTGAGTCAGGGGAAAGAAGTTTCTCTGCAGGATTTAATTTGCCTCATATAGTTTGGAGATTGCAAAGATTTTGAAGCCTTTGACCATGTTGCCTGCTTCAAGACCTGGAGCCATCACCAGCATGGCCCCGGCTCATCAGCAGAAACACTTAGGAAGTGGCATTTCACTAGTTCCAATGCACAGGTGTGGCTCGGAGAGACTCCATCACATACCAGCGTGTGTGTCTAGCAGAAGCAGGAAAGAAGAGGTGGGTGCCCTGGTGAGGTGGCAGGGCTGCTGGGGACTGCTTTGTTCCTGGTGGTTAAGAGGGCTCCATGTTGGTGGGGGTGGGGGGTGGCAGGGGTGTACATAGCCCCCAAGAGAGAAGAAAGCCCGGTTTGTTTGTCATCAGACCCATCTTCAAACACCACCTCCTCCAGAAAACCTTCCCAGATGCCCTCCTCAGAGAAGCTATCTCTGTCCTTGTGCCTATCTACAACTCCCAGCACACAGACAATATCAAGTCCTGAGCAGCAGTGGCGGCCGATGGGCTCAGGGTCTCCTCCCCAGGGTGCCACATGTAGTGTGCAGGGTAGGTGCTCACCTGCACTTGGGTCAACCAGAGAGGGGTCAGATCCACATGGAAGACTTCTTCCTCCTAAGGGAGGGCAGCAGAGGGTGGGAGCCAGGGAGATACAGGAGGATCTTCTAGAAGTTAGTGGGTGGGGAAGGAGAAGAAGGGGGTCTGATCTCCTGTGATGCAACATTTTCCACCAAACCCCTGAGTCTGCCCTTGCTGCCCTGGCTCAGGACCCGAAAAAGGTGTGGAAAGACCAGCCTGTTGTCCCACTCTGGAGGGGCAGGAATTGGGGCCCCTCTCTGCCTTGCAGGTCCCACTCTTCCCTATGTCCAGTCCTAGCCAGGGACACCCATCTATAGAGCAGAGGTGGAGACTGGGCGGGGTCAGCCGCTCGGCTGCTGGCCCCTCTTGGACTGGACAGAAGGCAGATGACCTGCAGCTTCCTCGGGGGTTGTCTGGGGAAAGAGGTCCAACTGTTTACCTGGTCAGGAGAGGCTTGGTTGAAATCAGTTTTAGCTCCATAAATTACATGGAGGGGCAGAGATGCTGTTTTGGGCATGTTGTTGTTTTGTTTTATTTTGAGACAGGATCTTACTCTGTTGTCCAGGTTAGAATGCTGTGGTATCAGCCTAGCTCACAGCAACCTCACACTCCTGTGTTCAAGTGATCTTCCTGCCTGAGCTTCCAGAGCAACTGGGACTGCAGGTACTTGCTACAATGCCCAGCTAATTTTTCTACTTTTGGTAGAGATGGGATCTTACTCTCTTGCTCAGGTTGGTCTCAAACTCCTGTGCTCAAGTGATCCTCCTGCCTAGGCTTCCCAGAAAGCTAGGATTACAGGCATGAACCACCATGCCTGGCCCAAAGACGCTGTTTATTTCTATGTTTCCACCCCAAACCTCCCAAGGCCCCCGGTGGGGGCCTGAAAGAGACAGGGAATGTGTCCCCATTTCTAGCACAGCTCCCTCCTCCTCCTAAGCCCCTGTAGGACCGGTGGCCCCTGGGACAGACCTGTCCCAGCCTGTCTATGCAGATATGAGAGCCGGGGAAGGGTGTGTGTGGTAGTGAGAGGGGAAGAGACAGAGGGCCGACAAAAACAAGGTAGAATTGCAGTCATGGAGACAGAGTGGGTGGGGCAGGGGAGAAGGCTCCAGAAGGGACTTGGGTAGGGGCCCTGGGAGCTGGGTAGCTGCCCAGGTTGTCCTGGCCTGGGGCAGTGGGCAGCACAAAGCTGACTATCTGGGCCCCCCCTGCAGTCTTTCTGCACCTTCAGGTTGTTCTGAGTGTGTGATGCAGCCCTGTGCCCAGGAAGTAGCCAAGGCCCAGGCAGCACCCCCTGTCAAACTCCTTGATTATTTTTTCCTGTCCGCTCTGCCTGCAGAGACTGTCTTCCGCCCAGGATGTAAGGCAGGCAGCAGCTTGTTCAACCTAGCCTGGCCCTGGGGGAGCCCCGGTTCTTGGGGGCTGGATAATCTGAGCTAGGGAGAAAAGAGAGACTGTTCTCCACCCATCCTAGGGTCCAGGGAGGCCCCGCCCCACCCCCAGCTTCCCAGCCTCTCCTCAGAGGCTGCACTTGGGATGCAGCCAGCCTCCTGTGGGGTGGGTGGGCTGGGAGGGGTTAGGCAGTAGCTACTGTTCTCCTGCACCCTGACCCCAAGCAGAGGGAGCGAGGCTCCTGCCTCCTCCAGCTGCCCTCCTTGAGTCCAGGGCCTGCTTGTCTGAGTGAGACAAGAGTAATGGACACGACAGGGCCTGACCCTAGGGCCTTGGCTGCAGGCCCAGTACTAGGAACACAGTCCATAAATATTTGGGGTGTGAGTGATGCCCGCCCCACACAGCCAACTCTTTTCTCCAGCCCAGAAGACTTATGGGAGGAGGCCACCCAGTCCATCCTTTCACCTCCAAGCTGAGATGACATCAGGGATCTGGGGATCCAGGCTGCTGGGTCCTCTACCAGGTTTGGCACCATCTTCATCACCCAAGGGCAGAACCCTTCCAACCAACCCCCCTGCCTTAAGGCTAGCCAGCATCTCCACCAGCCTGGAGACCCCAAGCCTTTTTTCTCCAATGCAGAACCTCTTGCCTATATTGGGGATTTTTCGTGAAATCTAGCTTCTATCCTTCCAGACCTCCCTTCGTTGGTTCTGGGATGGAAACACATCCAGCTGCCCATGGAGTGGTTGATGGTGCTCCTCACCCTGCTCTGTGGCGTCCCCTCCTGGACAGCCTTCTGTTGCCCTGTCCAAGGGCTCAGCCTGGGGTAGGGGAGGACTGCCCCCACACTCTTAGGGTTCCTTTTCCCTGCCCCAGAAAAGCTTGGAGGGAGCACAGCCCTCAGCTTTTCCTGACCTTTCCCCATCTCTTGTGACCTCGGACCAAAACAATAAGAATGTCTTTAGAAATAAGTCTCTGGACATGCACCATACCAGGCAGCTGGGAATTGGGGGTAACCTTCAGTTGTCTGCTCAGGGTGCTATCTGCCCCACTCCTAGGGCCTGAAAAGCTGTGGGTGCAGGGCTGCACTGGACTGGGCCATGGAGCAGGAAAGCTGGAAGGGGACAGTGCGTGTCCTTCAATCTCTCTCCTTTGTCTAGAACACGATTTCTAACCTAGTTCCATGAAACTCCCTTGGCCAACTTCCTGGTGTAATACTGGGCAAGTTATTGAAACCCTCTAAGGCTCAGTTTCCTGATCTGTCACATGGGGATAATAATAGGACCTACCCCACAGGATTTTGAAAAGTATCAGATGAGATGGGTCCAAAAAGCACTTAGCATAGAGTGTTTGGTAAGTACTCAATAAACATTAACTGTTGTGACTTAGGCTTTTAAGACTGAATTCTCCTTCCTTATATTCCCTTATCTGAGTTCTGGTATGCTTCTCAGGGCTTTGTGGGGGAGGGGTGGAGAAAGCTGTTAAGTAAGAAGGTACCTTAGGACCCGACAAGGTGCTCTGCTCCAACCTACCAGCCTTGGTCAGGCCAACCTCCCCTCACCCATACTGCCCTGTCCCATAGCTTCTCATGTGCCCGGATCCCATGCCTCCCTCCCACCCCCACCAGATTTACCAGGCTGGTGCCCAACCCACTTCCAGGAAGAGGGATGTAAACATAGCTGGGATGGATGAGGGCAGCATCCTCTCCGGAAGCAGTGGGGTCGCCAGGGGCTCCAGGCCAGGTCAGGGAGGGTCAGGGACTTCCTAAGGCTCTTCTCGGGTTAGGGAGCACAAGGAGAGGAGAAGCTCCTCTTTCTGGAGCTGAGAAGAGAGTGTCCTGTGGATGCCAGAGGGGCAGGCTAGTCCCCTCCAAAGGCTGTGTTCAGACCCCTGCCACTGCTGCCTCACGTGGTGGGTGTGAAGTGGTATCTCCTTGTGGTTTGATTTGCATTTCCCTCGGGACTATTGAGGGTGAGAATCTTTTGATATGCTTATTGGCCATTTGTACAGTCTTCTTTGGAGAAATGTCTATTCAGATCCCTTTTAACCACTTCACTGGCTCCAAGCCATTAGCTTGTCCTCCCCCTCTTCTCTCCTCCCCCCACAGCCTGTCTTTCCTCTAAGTGCAGCTCTAGCCAAGTTCTTCTCCTGCTTAAACCTTCAATGGCTCCCCATTGCTTGCAGCCAAACTTGCTAAATTTATGTTCTCTGAAAAGTGTTTTGTGAGAGGTTACAAGAGGTTCCTCTGAAGATGACTCTATGGTTAAACCATGGCCAAAGTTTGGGGGAAATAGTGCATATTCTAACGGACTTCAGTGGTTTGTCAGTGTCAATGCACATTAGCACATGGAACACTCAGAGAAGTCCTGAAGTAAACATTCTCCTCCTTAACCCAGAGTTTCCCACACTAATTTGATGAAGATTAACACCCACCTTTTGTTTTGTTTTGTTTTGTTTTTTTGAGACAGAGTCTCACTTTCTTGCCCCCTGGTAGAGCATGGTGGTGTCATAACTCACAGCAACCTCAAACTCTTGGGCTCAAGCGATCCCCTTGCCTTAGCTTCTAAGTAGTTGGGACTACAGGCACCCACCACAACGCCCAGCTATTTCTTAGAGATGGGGTCTCACACTTGCTCGGTCTGATCTAGAACTCGTGAGCTCAAGTGATCCACCTACCTCTGCCTCCCAGTTGTCATTGTTGTTTTAGCTGGCCTGGGCAGGGTTTGAACCCGCCACCCTTGGTTAGTGGCCAGCGCCCTAACCACTGATCTACGGACACCACCAAGAGTTACCTTTTGGTCCAGCCATTCTACAGAAACAACAACAAAAAATGGTTGGGCGTTGTGGTAGGCTCCTGTAGTCCCAGCTACTTGGGAGTCTGAGGCAAGAGAATCACTTAAGCCTAAGAGTTTGAAGTTGCTGTGAACTGTGACACTACAGTACTCTACACAGGGTGATAGCTTGAGACTGTCTCAAAAAAAAAAAAAAAGGTAACTCTGTTTAACAATTTGAGGAAATGCCAGACTTTTTTTTTTTTTTTCGAGACAGAGTCTCCAGCTGTCACCCTGGATAGAGTGCTAGAGTGCTGTGGAGTCATAACTCACAGCAAACTTCAACTCTTGTGCTCAAGCGAACCTCTTGCCTCAGTATTTTTAGTAGAGTCAGAGTCTCACATTTTTGCTCTGGCTGGTCTCAAACTCATGAGCTCAAGCAATCCACCTGCCTCGGCCTCCCAGAGTGCTAGGATCACAGGCATGAGCCACCGTGCCCAGCCTGAAATGCCAAACTTTTAAAACTTTTTGAGACAGGGTCTAGCTCTGTTGTCCCAGCTAGGGTGCAGTGGCATCGTCATAGTTCACTGATGATGATAGCTCAGACTCCTGGACTCAAATGATCCTCCTGCTTCAGGCTCCCAAGTAGCTGGGACTACAAGGTACACACCACCACACCTGGCTAAATTTTCTAATTTCAAGACAGGGTCTCTCCCTTGCTGAGGCTGATCTCAAACTCCTGACCTCAAGCAATCCTCTTGCCTCAGCCTCCCAAAGTGCTAGGATTGCAGCCCTGCCCCAGACTATTTTTTGAAACATTTACATCATTTTAATGTTCCTACCAGCAGCATATGCGGACTCCAATTTCTCCACATATTCACTAACACCTGTTATCTGAGGTTTTGATTCTCGCCATTCTTGTAGGTGATATCCCATTAAAGTTTTGTTTGGCATTTCCCTGATAACTAATGATGATGAGCATCTTTTTCTATGCCTTTTTTTTTTGAGATAAGAGTCTCACTTTGTCACCCCCCATGGTAGAGTGAGGTGGCGTCATAGCTCACAGCAACCTCAGACTCTTGGGTTCAAACAATTCTCTTGTCTCAGCCTCCCAAGTAGCTGGAACTACAGGTGCCTGCACAGTGCCCTACTATTTTTTAGAGATGGAGGGTCTTATTCTTGCTTGGGCTGGTCTCCACTGGTGAGCTCAGGTGATCCACCCACCTCCGGCTCCACAGAGTGCTGGCATTACAGGCATGAGCCACCACGCCCAACCCTTTTTTCTACGCTTATTAGTTGTTTCTACATCTTCTTTTTTTTTTTTTCACACGGAGTCTCATTTTGTTCACCCTTGGTAGAGTGCCAAGAGTGCCGTGGCATCCTAGCTCACAGCAACCTCATACTCTTGGGCTCATGTGATTCTCTTGCCTCAGCTTCCTGAGTAGCCGGGACTACAGGCGCTCACCACAACTCCAGCTATTTTCAGAAATGAGGTCTCAGTCTTGCTCAGGCTGGTCTCAAACCTGTGAGCTCAGGCAATCCACCCACCTTGGCCTCCCAGAGTGCTAGGATTACAGGAGTGAGCCATCCACCTGGCTCTGTTTCTATGTCTTCTCTAGAGAATTGTTTATTCTGATCCTTTGCTCATTTTAAAACTGGGTTATTTGGGTGGCGTCTGTGGCTCAATGCCTAGGGGGCCAGCCCCATATACTGAGGGTGGCGGGTTCAAGCCCAGACCTGGCCAAACTGCAACAGGAAAATAGCTGGGTGTTCTGGCGGGCACCTGTGGTCCCAGCTGCTGTGGAGGCTGAGGCAGGAGAATCACCTAAGCCCAGGAGTTGGAGGTTGTTGTGAGCTGTGTGATGCCACAGCATTCTACCGAGGGTGATAAAGTGACTCTGTCTCTACAAAGCAATGACAAAAAAACCCCGGGTTATTTATCTTTTTAGTGTTGTGTTGCAAGAGTTCTTTAATACATTCTCGATACAAATCCCTCATCAGATATTTGTCTTACAAATATTTTACTTTATTTTGTGGGTTGTTTTTGCCTTTCTGGGTATTATCCTTTAAAGCACAAAACTTTTGAATTCTGATGGACTTCAGCTTATTTTTTTCTTGTACTGCTTGTACTTTTGGTGTTATAGCTAAGAATCTGTTGCCAAATCCAAATCACAAAGATTTACTCGTATGGGCTCAGTGCCTGCAGCTCAGCGGCTAGGGCACCAGCCTCATACACGGTGGTTCAAACCCAGCCCCTGCCTGCCAAACAACAATGACAACTACAACCAAAAGATAGCCGGGCATTGTGGTGGGCTCCTGTAGTCCCAGCTACTTGGGAGGCTGAGGTAAGAGAATTGCTTAAGCCCCAGAATTTGAGATTGCTGTGAGCTGTGACTCCACGACATTCTACCGAGGGTGACATAGTGAGACTCTGTCTCACCAAAAATAAATAAATAAATAAGTGATTAAATTGAAATGAGGCTGTTGGGGATGTAATCAATATGACTAGTGTTCTTGTAAGAGCACGTTGGGGATGTGCACAGAGAAAAG
>CAUYQV010008417.1:0-13180 GCA_963574575.1 Galagoides demidoff | reverse complement strand
TCCACAGCTCTAGGCTCAGCGCCTGTGGCTCATTCGGCTGAGGCGCCTGCCACGTACACCTAAGGTGGTGGGTTCGGGTCCCCAGCCCGGGCCTGCCAAATGACAATGATGGCGGCGGCCAAAGAGTGGCTGGGCATTGTGACGGGTGCCTGTGCTTCCAGCTACTTAGGGGGCTGAGGTGGGAGACTCGCTTGAGCCCAGGAGTTGGAGGTTGCTGTGAGCTGTGATGCTGCGACACTCTACTCACTGTGACAGCTTGAGGCTCTGTCTCAAAAAAAGAAAAAATAATACCTTGATTTTTGTTTTGTCTAACCAGTATATCTAAAGGATTTTCTGTAGTGTTTCACAAATGTTATAAGAATTGGGCAGGTTAGTAGAATAGAGAGAGGCCAGCTAACTCTCCGTAAATATTATAAATCTGTTAACTTCTTTAGAAGATAGCTAAATAGCTTTCTCTTTTATAAAGTCTAATCTTGAAAAGGATAATATAAATATTAAAAATATATATAAGCTTTACAGCATATATATATATTCATACACTCATATATATGCATTAGAGAAAAAGATTGGAATAAAGTATTAAGTAGACTTGGTTTTGGAGACAGGACAAACCTTTTAGTAGTGAGGGCCTTTTTCTTTCGGTTGAACTTAGTAATTCATTTTTTTTTTTTTTTTAAGACATAGTCTCACTCTATTGCCCTTGGTAGAGTGCTGTGGCATCACAGCTCACAGCAACCTCCAGCTCTTGGGCTTAGGCAATTCTCTTGCCTCAGCCTCCCAAGTAGCAGGGACTACAGGCACCTGCCACAATGCCTAGCTGTTTCTTTGTTGCAGTTTGGCAGCTGCTGGGTCTGAACCTGCCACTCTCGGTATATGGGGCTGGCGCCCTACTCACTGAGCCACAGGCGCCACCCTGAACTTAGTAATTCTTGATAAAATGCTACTATAATTTTCCCTGAAATTTGCCTGTGGTTTACACTTATAGGTATTCTTACCAGCTCTGTGACTTTAGAGGTGATGTTAAACTTCTCTGAACCTTACTTTTCTTCTTTACATAATGGGGATTTATTTCATAGTGAGTACTTATCTCATGTGAAGTTGTAAGAATTAAATGGAATGAGATATATAAAGTGCACAGTTCCGTAGGCTGTGTGAAAAACGTCTGCTTCTGATGAAGGCTTCAGGCTGCTTCCACTCATGGTAGAAGGCAAAGGATTTGTGTAGAGATCACCTGGTGAGACAGGAAATAAGAGGGAGGGAGGCACCGACTCCTTTTAACAACCAGCTCCTGCTGGAACGAATTGAGAAAAAACTCACTCAACCTAACCCCCACCCCAGAGGGGATTAAACTATTGATGAGGGATCAGCCACCATAACCCAACATTGGAAATTAGATTTCAACATGAGATTTGGAGATATCTGACAAACCAGATACAAACTATAGCACACCTTAAAAGAGCAGATTAGAATTTTGTGATCCTGAGCAGCTATAGGTGTCTCTCAGATCAGAGGTAAGAAAAGAAGAGGTTAGGTTCCTTGAGGAAGGTTCTAAGAAAGAGAAAGTAGCATCAGGTTTCATTTAGGTACTGAACTGTTCAGGTGACTATGAAAGTGATCTTTTTTCAACTCAGAAGTTTGCAAGAAGTAAAACTGGTGGGCTGCCATGGTTTGGAGGTTTGTTTGGCCCTGTCAAGCTTCATGTTGAAATTTGGTCCCCAGTGTTGCTGGCAGTGCCTGGTGGGAGGTGTTTGGATTGTGGGGGCAGATCCCTCGTGAATGGCTGGGTACCATTCTAGCTTGAGTTCTCATTCTTAGTTCCCATAATAACTGGTTCTTGAAAAGAGCCTGGCACCTTCACTCTCTTGCTTCCGTTCCTGCAGTATGATCTCAGTACATACCAGCTCCCCTTGCCCTTCTGCCATGAGTAAAGCATGCAGAATTGTGAATCAAATAAACCTTTTTTAATAAATTACTCAGTCTCAGATATTCCTTTATAGCCACACAAAAGGAGTAAGACAAGAGAGAAAGGCATATTTACTTGTTTTTTCTTAGGCCTGCTCAGCTAGTCAGGCAATGCTTGGTAGGTTATTGTAGTTATTATTTAATACATTAGAATTCCTATTTGCAAGAAGTATACAATAGCTCTCCAGTACTGCTCACCAGAAGCCTAGATCTGTGGCATTTCTCTGCTCCATCTGGAAGCCAGGCCAGTGCTAATGAGTGGGAGGCATTTAGTCACCTCCTCCTAAGAAATCAGTTGAGAGGTCAGAATAAGCAAAGTCTGTGACACCAGCACAACCACACCCCTTTTTGAAGGCAGTGTACCTAATGGGGGCATTATAGTATATTCTATTAGAAAAGCAATTTGTTGGCTTGGCGCCTGTGGCTCAATCGGCTAAGGCGCCAGCCACATACACCTAGGGTGCCGGGTTCGAATCCCCAGCCCGGGCCCGCCAGACAACAATGATGGCTGCAACCAAAAAATGGCCGGCATTGCAGCGGGCGCCTGTGGTCCCAGCTACTTGGCGGAGGCAGGAGACTCGCTTGAGCCCAGGAGTTAGAGGTTGCTATGAGCTGTGATGCCATGGCACTCTACCCAGGGGGATAGCTTGAGGCTCTGTCTCAAAAAAAAAAAAAAAAGAAAAGCAATTTGTTTTGCTACTTTAAAAATGCTTTTTTTTTTTGCAATTTTTGGCTGGGGCTGGGTTTGAACCCCCCACCTCCAGCATATGGGGCCGGCACCCTACTCCTTGAGCCATAGGTACCACCCTAAAAATTATTTCTTTTAAGTGAATGTATTGTGACTTTTCTCTTGCTTGGATTAAGAGAAAATGACATAGAATGTAGTAGTATTAACAAGGGAACAGGGAGTCTCCTCCTACTTGTGGTATTTAAAGTTCTTGTGATTGGAAAGTAGTATTTGTGGGTGAAGTAATTAAATGGAATGTTCTTTCATAAATTTTAATTATTTACCCACATCTAGATTATAGAACATGTCTGCAGTATTTATAGTAGTTTCTCAGGTGTCCATGGTTTCCATATAATTTGATAAAGTGATTTATAATGATTTTTTAAAGTGAATTAGAAACTTTTTTTTGTTTGTTTCAAGATAACAGACTGAGAACACATGTATGATACCCCTGGAATCCTTTGAGATGAAAACAGTAAAATGTGTGGTGCACCAAAACCAAAGACAATGTTTATGAGCCTGCAATTTTGGCAGATTTGTATCATTTTATCATTAAATCATTTAAGAAATCCATCTAAAGACCTCGTTACAGAATAGTATAAGTATTAGAAATTTGACAATCTAAAAAAGAGATGGTATTGATGACAAATTTGAGAGTAAATATGGAAGAAAATAATTTCTTCATCTTACCTGATGAAGTGAGAGTCGATAGGTAAGACCTAAAATTGATTAATTTAAACACAAAGCTGTAAGTTTCTTTCTATTTTGAAAGTTTGTTATTCTACCCTTAAATTCCTTAGAAAATACTTCTCAAATTATAAATGTTGCTATTGCTTCAGAGAAAAATTAGGGAAGAGGGGAAGAAGAGAGATTGTTTACTTAAATATCATTCTTTACTCTTAGATTTTTAAAATAATGAGCCCTTTGTAGTTTAGTTATACTCTGTTAAAGAGATGATTTAAAATGCTGTATATTAAATGAAAAAGGCAAGGTGTTACAGTAAATTGTTAACTTGGGTAAAAAAGTGTACACTTCCTTTGTATGTGTATGGACTGTGTTGGGGAAAAAAAAATAACAGAAGAAACCAACAGTAATGATAAGGAGGAGGGAACTGGATGGCTAGAGAAGGGTCCCGGGGGAAGGTAACTGAGTGTTCATTGATTATTTTTCTTAATTTTGTGTCATGAAAATTTAGTCAGATAAATACATTTGAAAGGACAGTTCTGTGTATTACAAATGATTCTAGAACAAGAGGAATTTGTTATATATTATGAAATAGTACCAAAATTAGTGTAAGACTTATAAACTCTGACAAGAGAATGTAATTATTGCAGTACTTTAAAAAAATTGAAACAATGGAGACTTACATGCAGTTGTAAGAAGTAATACAAACAATACCAAGATATCCCTAGTACACTATACCCAGTTTCTCCAGTGGTAACATTATGCACAACTACATTATTTGGTATCACAACAAGGATTTCAACATTGATTTATATTCTTTAAAATAGATTTATAGGCTTAGTGCCTGTAGCTCAGTGGTTAGGGCGCCAGCCACATACACCGAGGCAGGCGGATTCAAACCCTGCCTGGGCCTGCTAAACAACAATGACAACTGCAATAAAAAAAAAAAAGCCAGTTGTTGTGGTGGGCCCCTGCAATCCCAGCTACTCAGGAGGCTGAGGAAAGAGAATTGCTTAAGCCCCAGATTTAGAAATTGCTGTGAGCTGTGTTGGCACATCACTCTACCAAGGGTGAAATAAAAGACTCTTTCTCAAAAAAAAAAAAAAAAAAAAAGATTTATAATTTTTTTTTCTTACAAGAAATTGAATTTAGGGAGGGGGTGAGGGGTCAAGGGATGTGGTATACTTTTTGGTGGCAGGACGCAAATATAAGAGGGGTCTTATCTAACAAAAGCAATTAATGTAACCTGCTTCTGTGTACCCTCAATGAAGGTGGATATGGGGCTAGGTGGTATTCGAGGACTGAAGTTTGTTGGGTTCTCTGTGTGTTTGCCCTAGGATTTACAGCATACAATTAGTCTTTGACTTAACAGTAGTTTGACTTAACAGTCTTTTTGATGTTGCTGTGGTGTGAAAGCAACATGTATTAATTCAGTAGAAAGCATATGTCTTTTTACAATGCTGGGCAGTAGTACAGCTCTTCGTTAGTAGCACAGTTTTTGACTTAGGATATTTTAAATTTATGATTTAAAAAATCATAGGGTTTGGGCGGTACCTGTGGCTCAGTGGGTAGGGTGCTGGCCCCATATACTGAAGGTGGCGGCTTCAAACCTGGCCCCAGCCAAACTGCAACAAAAAAGTAGCCAGGCGTTGTGGCGGGTGCCTGTAGTCCCAGCCACATGGGAGGCTGACGCAAGAGAATTGCCTAAGCCCAGGAGTTGGAGGTTGCTGTGAGCTGTGTGATGCCACTGCACTCTACCAAGGGTGACAAAGTGAGACTCTGTCTCTATAAAAAAGAAAAAAAAAATCATGGGGTTTATTGTAGTGGTTGGTTCTCAACCTTCCTAATGGCTCCTAATGCCACGACCCTTTAATACAGTTCCTTATGTTGTGGTGACCCCCAATGATAAAATTATTTTCACTTCATAACTATAGTTTTGCTACTGTTATGAATCGTAATGTAAATATCTGATATACGGGATGTATTTTCATTGTTACAAAGCGATCTCGACCCACGGGTTAAGAACTACTGGTTTATTGGGACACAACCCTATTGTAAGTTGAAGAGCCTCTGTGACTACTTTAATTAGTCACAATTTACCTGTAAATATTATAAATATACATAAATATTATACCACTTCATGTGTGGTATAAGAACCTTGCCACAGAATACTTCTATTTCTTCCTTTCCCTATTTTGTGGTATTGTTTTATTTTCATATAGGAGGAAACCCACAATACATTGCAACTATTTTGCCTTTGACATTTCTTCTTGAGTGGTATTATAGTCCATCTGTCTGAAGAACTTAACTTTAACACAAGTTAAAGGGAATGGTTGTTAGTGTTAACTTTAACACAGGGATGTCCAGCCTTCAGTCTGTGGGCTGATTTTGTGAGGACTTTTTTGCTTATTTATACTGTTGGATATCATGAAAAGCATGCACAGATTGTTAAATGTTTTTTGCTAATCAGCTTTTGTTAGTGTTTGTGTACTTACTGTGTGGTCCAAGACAACTCTTATTCTTCCAATGTGCCAGCAGACCAAAAAAAAGTTGGACACCCTTGTTTTAACATTACTTGTAGTACAGGTTTGCTGGTAATGAATTCTTTCAGTTTTTGTTTGTTGAAACAGTCTTTATTTCTTTGAAATGGTATTCTCACTAAGTGTAGAATTCTAGGTTGATCATTTTTCTTTTGGCACTTTATAGATGTCAAAACTACATTGTCTTCTGGGTTGCGTAATTTATCTGATGAGAAGTCTGCTGTAATTCTTATCTTTGTTCCTCTGTATAAGATGTCTTTTTCCTACTGGCTGCCTTTAAAATTTTATCTTTGATTTTTAAGGGCTTCTTAGAGTTGTAGTTTCATATCTTTTATTATTTTTGGAAAAATTATCAGTTATTTCTTATATCCAGTTCTCTCCTACTTTTGGGATTCCAATTATGCATATATAATTTGATACCGTCCCACAATTCTTGGGCGCTGTGTTCATCTCCTCCCATCTTGTGTTTTCTCTTTAGGTTTCATTTTGGGTGATTTTTCAGTGTCCTATGTTCAAGTTCATTTCTCTCCTTAGCTATGTTGAGTGTACTAATGAACCATTGTAAGTGTTCTTCATTTCTGTCACCATGATTTTTATTTCTATCATTTTCATTTGACACTTAGGGTTTTCATTTTTTTTGTAAAATTTTGTATCTGTTTATACCTCTTATCTATGTATTACACCAGATGCTTTTGTATACCAATCATGGTTATTTTAAATTCTTTAGTTCCAGTATCTAGGTTGAGTTTGACTTTGTTTTTTGGCAGTGAGTAGTTCTTTCTTGCCTTTTTATTGTAATTTTTTTTGATGGGCCTTATTTTTTTTTCTTTTTATTAATAAAGCAAGAATGTACCACTTAAAGCAATCAAATTAGTATCAGTATAAAAATGTATAATTTGCAATTTTTATATAAGAATAAGATTGGGTAAGTATAGATTGTTGGTAAATTAACCTTTTTTTAAATAAATATTTTCAAAAGGATTTTCTTTGTCTTCTAAGATAAATTATTGTATTAGTCTTTTTTTCAACGTATTATTAGATATTCTTTTATTATTTTAGAAAAGTCTAAGTATATATGTCAATTTTCTAAAATCTCTCTATAGAATTTTTACTAAAATTAGACATATTAAAGATGTCACTATGTGGTCTTCTGGGTTGTATAATTTTTGACAAGAAGGGGAGACATCATCAACTTTATAAAATCAAATCTTTTTTCATCTGCTTCTACATTGTACTTTTCTTCTAATTTTAAGTCTTTTTGTTTGCTTTTTTTAAAAAAAATTTCAGTTTAATATGAGCGTACAGATAATTAGGTTACATTGTTTGCATTTGTCAGGTAGAGTCCAAGTTGTAGTTGTGTTCCTCACCGGGAGGTTTGTCATTTACCCTTATGTTGTGCCTGATAGTTGAGAGATTATAATTCTCTATTGAATACAGAAGATTGTATACAGAACAGAAGAGAAGAAGGAGGGATACAGTATTAATGTCTGGGAAAGGCACACTTCTTCTTTTGTTAGGTTGATAGTGTGGGAGATTGAGTCAGTCTGGTCAGGAACTGAGCTGGTTTTAGGTTTTGTTGTTGCTCTGGTTATCTTTGTTTACCACTGGCTTCAAGTTTCTCTAACTAGGCACGGTGGCTCACGCCTGTAATCCTAGTACTCTGGGAGGCTGAGGCAGGGTGGATTGCTTGAGCTCAGGACTTCTAAGACCCCAGCTCTAAAAATAGCCGTGCATTGTGGCTGGCAGCTGTAGTGCCAGCTACTTGGGAACTGAGGCAAGAGGATTGCTTGAGCCCAATAGTTTGAGGTTGCTGTGAGCTGTGATACCGTGGCACTTTACCCAGGGTAACAAAACGAGACTGTCTCCAAAAAAAGTTTCTCTAGAATAGCCTTTTGCTGTGGGGTTGGGGAATGGGTTGCTGCAGGTTTTCCTCCTCTGCCTTTAACTTTGGTGTCTTGTGTGCTTGGGCCTCAGAGAATGTCACTCTCTTGCTTTGGTCCCCTCCCTCAGAAGCAGGTTGCTGGTGCTTTTTAGACTGGTAGGGGGAGATAAGAGCAGTAACTAGGATTTATTGTTTATTCTCTTATGCTAAGTGCTATACATGCAGCATTGTCTTGGGTGGGTTACCGTTCCTCCTCCAGGAGATAGCTCTCTGTTGGTAATTGGGGTGGTTCCACAGAGCAGGTGCAGTTACACCTTATCTCAGCACAGCCTCCTCTGACCTCCAGAACCCCTACTGGCAGTACATGGTTGCTGGTGACACTTTAGACTCCAGATAGATTCTCACTGGATTTGAGAAACTTAATTCTTGCTGGGCCACAGTCCTTTTATACTCAGGGATTATGTTACCATTCAGGAAGACTTTACATAAACAAGTGATACTATTAAGAGGACACATGTACCTATACTCCTGACTCTTGAGTCAGACTCATTTGTAGGGAGAAACTAAATCAAGGACCTTCCTAAACACTGTGTCTGCAGCTACCCAGCATTGCAAGAAGCTGATATCCCCACACCTGTTTTCTTCCTTTTTGCAGTAGTCTTATGCTACCGATACTGTATCTGTATCAGATAAGAAAAGAAATGGGGTATTGGAAGCCTTAAGTAATTTGACCAATGTTGTGCAGATTATAAGTGAGCAGGAGTTGATTCTAACCAGGCTGCACTGTAATGGATTTTACCATGTTATTTGAACCATTTCACAAAAAATGCTATATTTATTTAATTTTTAAAAAGAGATAGTCTTGCTCTTGTTCAGCCTGATCCCTAATTCCTGAGCTCAAGCAGTCCCGCCTCTGCCTCTCAGAATGTTAGGATTACAGGCATGAGCCATCACACCCAGCCAAAATCCTATATTTAAAGGACTGTTTCTAAATTAGTGGTGTTATTACATTTTGCATCTAGGTTATTTTAGCTTTGAAGAGAAAAATGCTATCTTCAGATGAAATGTCTGTATTTAGAAAAATAGGGAAGTAACTTCCTAAGGCCTTGGATCATGTCTTATATTAGTGGACCTTAAATATTATGATCAAAGGACTGAAGGCTGGAATTGAACCTAAACAATTAGGCCCTTTTACTTTACCCACCATCTGCTTCCCCTTTCTTTTAGGTCTACAAACAGCTTGTCTGTACGACTGTAGGTAAATTAACACCTGGGCTATCTTTAGTAGTGACCCAGAAAGTACTGTAGGTCTTTTGGTATCAAAGTGAGACCTTCTTCTGAAATGGATTGGAAAGTCTGAAATTCTTCTATTCAATTATAATTTATTTTTTATTTTTTATTTTTGGAGACAGAGTCTCAAGCTGTTGCCCTCGGTAGAGTGCTGTGGCTTCACAGCTCACAGCAACCTCAAACTCTTGGGCTTTGATGAGTCTCTTGCCTCAGCCTCCCAAGTAGCTGGGACTTACAGGTGCCTGCCACAATGCCCGGCTAGAAATTATAATTTCAAAATTTGTCAGCAAGGAGGTGTGGATGATGTGAGCCAATGGGTGGAAATGCTAGGAGGTGATAATGTTTATTGGTTTTTAATTTTGAGGTGTGATTTGTTAATCTTGTTGGTTAGTCAGACCTTTGTGTTAAATACTGAGGAGAGTGAGCTACTGTTAACAGCACACAGGTTTCCCCTTTGATGGTAGTTCATAAGAAGTTCAAGTGGGAAAATGTGTATGGCTTAGTATGGAGATCTCACCCTATTAGAAAGCTAAATACCTATGAATGGTGAGAGATCAGTGTCACGTTTTACTTTTTTTTTTTTTTTTTTGAGATGAGGTCTCACTGTGTTGCTGAGGTTGGTCTTTAATTACTAGGTCAAGCAGTCTACCTATCCCAGCTAGCTGGATTATAAGCATACACCACTATACCTAGCCATGTTCACAATTTGAGACCAACATTTAGCATAGAGCCAGGTAAAAGTGTTAGTATTACATGGTATTTATTAACCTCATGTGATTTAACGGAAAACATTTTTCTCTCTTTTAAAACAACTGAGATAAAAACCCAGTCTTGAATTAAGTTTGGAGAATTTTCAGGTTATTTAAATTTTTATCTTTGTGGCTCTCTTTTTCAAGCTCCCAGTGGAAGACTCGTGCAGTTTACCACCCCATTCACTGTCCACTGAACTGCATTCAATAGTGCCTGAATCTACAGAAGACATTCTCTTGAAGGGTTTTACTTCCTTAGAAATGGAAGAAGAAAGAATCGAGACTGCACAACAGGTGAATTGCAGTACTTTTTTGAAGGATGTTTGATTATTTTAGATGTCTCAAGACAAGGCTAATAAAAAAGGTTCTAATTAAAAGTTCTGAACATTTCACATACAGTTAACATCAAGTCTTTGTAGAACATTTTTTTTTTTTTTTTTTTGGAGACAGCCTCAAGTCCTCAAGCCATCCCCCTAGGTAGAGTGCCGTGGCATCACAGCTTCCAGCAACCTCTAACTCCTGGGCTCAAGTGAGTCTCTTGCCTCAGCCTCCTAAGTAGCTGGGACCACAGACGCCTGCCACAATGCCCGGCTATTTTTTGGTTGCAGCCATTATTGTTGTTTTTGGCGGGCCCGGGCTGGATTTGAACCTGCCACCTTAGGTCTATGTGGCCGGTGCCTTAGCCACTTGACAAGCCACAGGTGCTGAGCCTGTAGAACATTCTTGATCTTATGTTAATTGTGGCTATTTCTTAAGTGTTTTCCATGTATCTACTGCCTAATTATATTTGCAATGTAGATAAAAAATATCATTTTCCAAGTTCAGATGTTGGATAGCTTATTGTATTTATTAAGGTTTTAATATTTTGTGCTCTTTAGAATTGCCCTGAGCATATCTGTGTTAACCTGTCCTCTTGTGTATGGATGGGTTATTCTCCTTGCTTGTTGCTGGGTAATCCCTTTTTTAAAAACCTAAATATTCTCTTTAGATGAACCCTTTTAATTATTTTTCAGTAATTTAGCATGTGTAATTTTATCTTGGTTTTTGCTTTTTTCTAATTAGAAACCTAATGTGTAGCAATTTCTTCTGCCACTTCCCTTGTGTCCTCTTTTTTGTACTGTTAAGAGTCAAAACTGAGGCTTTGACAAGGTTTTGTTTTAACAAGTTTAACAACAAAGCAAGTGTACTGCGTTATATATATGCTAAGCTTAGACCAGAGTGCTTTAAAGCCATTAAGAAAGAGCTCCCGCTCCTGAGTTGGGCTGACCTGCATCTGAAATTCAGCTCCATTCCTTATTATCTTTAGGAGCTTAGGCAAATAAATATTTATCTTGGATCTTTAGTTTCCTAATTTGTAAAACAAGGATAATTATATACCTATCTCATAGAGTTTTTGTGAGTGTTAAATAAAATAATGTATGTAAATATAGTATGTGGCATGCACACAATACATGCTCAGTGAATGATAGCCAAGGTACATGGCAAGCTTGCAAACCCTGGGCATTGAATCTGACTTGAGAATTATAGAAGGAAGATCATTTTGCATGATGTCTGTGAACTTGTTTAGACTATTTGGAAAAAGAAATCTTCTAGATTAAATTGGTACCTGAATATCATCTGTCTTTCAAATAAAAATAAATCTATTAGGTTATAATTGATAAGACATATAATTTATATACATTTACTGTACAATAAAATGACAGATTATAGGTATCAGCTGGATAAGTTTTGACGAGTGTATATACTTGTATAATTGCCACTACTGAGTGGCATATATACATATACAATATATACTTGTATAATTGCCACTATTAAGATATAAATGTTTCTATCATTCTAAAAAGTTGCTTGATACTCATTTAAGTTTAAGCCCCCTACTTTTTTTTTTTTTTTGAGACAGAGTCTCACTATATCTCCCTCAGTAGAGTGCAGTGGTGTCACAGCTCACAGCAACCTCAAATTCTTGGACTTAAGTGATTCTTTTGCCTCAGCCTCCCAAGTAGCTGGGACTAGAGGCGCCTGCCACAACACCCAATTATTTTTTTTGTTGCAGTTGTCATTGTTGTTGAGCAGGCCCGGGCTGGGTTTGAACCTGCCAGCCTGGGTGTATGTGGCTGACACCCTAACCACTGAGCAATGGGTGCTGCCCCCAACTTCTTTTTAATAAGAGGCATAGTCTATGACATTGATAATAGGGTTAGAATTCAAATTCATATTTAGCTGATTCCAGGGTTCATGTTCTTAAACCACTATGTAATATTATTTCTCAGTTTGTATTCTCACAGTTCTTATTAGATAACACTAATTATGATATTTACCCAGAATCCCTTAAATTTTACTAACTAACAAGTAGCCTCTTAGGAAGAAACATTTTTTATACATTGTATCTTTAGTACTCTTAATTGACTCTGAAAATGACTAGTGTTTTTAATGTCTTTTGCTTTTCCTAATATATAGATACTGTTCATGTGTTTAAATTATCCTCTCTTGGCTTAAAACTAATTATTAATTTCTGAGCCCTAAACATTAAGAATTAGATCAGGTGTCCTCAAACTACGGCCCACGGGCCACATGCAGCCCACCTAGGACATTTATCCGGTCTGCCATGTGTTTTTGCCACTGCTGCCTGTCCTGTTTAGCAGCTGACTCGTCCTGGGGCCCGCAGTCCAGCCCTTCAACAGTCTGAGAGACAGTGAACTGGCCCCTGTTTAAAAAGTTTGAGGACCCCTGAATTAGATAGTCTCTACCTTTTTGACTTTTTGTTTATTGTTAAGCCATTTTCATTTTGCCTATTTTAGTTTTGTTGACAATATAATCTTATTTTTCCAGTTTTTCTTGTGGTTTGCAAAGCTGCAAACTCAGATGGATCAGGATGAAGGAACTAAATACAGGTATGTGTGGCTTTTGCATTTATTGGATATCCTTATTTTTAGATCACAGTCATTAGAAGTATATCAAAATCCATGTCTTTATACAAAATTAAGGTATAAGAAAAATTCCCACTAGCCACATATTCTTTGACAACAGCCAGAGAGAAGATTTGGGGTCATTACAACAGTTACTAGAAGTTGTGTGATTAAAACAAAAAGAGTTACTTTATAATTAATAGGTTAGGAGGGACAGAGGTTGATTTTTAGATAACTCCAGAAAGGATTATGTTCAAACAGGAGTTTTACAGGAGTTCTAAGAGGTAGGTATTGTGTTTCTTTTTTTTTTTTTTTTGAGACGGAGCCTCAAGCTATCCCCCTGAGTAGAGTGCCATGGCATCACAGCTCATAGCAACCTCCAACTCCTGGGCTCAAGCGAGTCTCCTGCCTCCGCCTCCCAAGTAGCTGGGACCACAGGC
>CAUYQV010008415.1:0-11506 GCA_963574575.1 Galagoides demidoff | reverse complement strand
TTTACCATTTCTGATTGATGAGATTAGAGATTTTACTCTTTTTTTCTTGGTTAAGCTGGCCAAAGGTTTATCTATTTTATTGACCTTTTCAAAGAACCAACTTTTTGATTTATTGATCTGTTCTATAATCCTTTTATTTTCAATTTCATTTAATTCTGATCTAATTTTGGTTATTTCTTTTCTTCTACTGGGTTTGGGATTGGAATGTTCTAAGATGGAGATATGTTATCTTTTGTTACACCCTTGATGGAATTAGAGACCATTTTGCTAAGTAAAATATCATAAGATGGAAAAACAAACACCACATGTATTCAATACTAAATTGGAACTAGTTGACCAACATCTATATACTCTTATGGAAGCACAACTCCATGAAATGCAAGTAGGAGGAGGGAGAGAAGAAAAGAAGGTGATAGATAAAATCCCATCCCACAGTACATTGCATGGATATATTGAACACTTTCTGGCTGAAGGAGACACCTATAACTATGACTGTAACCTTACAAAAGTGAACTATTAGCCAAAATGCATATGCCCCCCTAGTAATCTGAAATTAAAAACAACAACAAAAAAGGTGATCCAACATTTATGCACCTGTGATACTTTTATTTAAAAAAAGACGAAGGAGTGAGATAGTAAGTTTTAAGGAGCCTTTAGCTCTAAAAACTAAAATGTGTTAATAAGAATATAATAGCTATTTAGATTAATGGCTATTTAGATCAAGCTTGTAAAAGTTATTCATGAGAAACTATTATTTGTTTACATATCTGTATCTCTCTTTAGCTTGTAAATTTTACTAGTGCAAGATTGTGACATATTTATCTTAGTACAGCAGGGACAAATACGATATCTAGCATATATGTGGTGCTCAGTAAATGTGGACTGAATAATTAATATCATTGCAAAAAACAAAAAAACAAAAAAATAGTGTTCTGTAGTGTCTTTCTAAAGAAAAATCTAAAACACACACACACACACACACACACACACTTGAACTTTATTAAGAAGTCTTACATGATAATGTGAGAAGTTTTAGATGGCAACTGTTAAGTTAAGTCTTAAACACTATGGCATTATAAGTGGTGCAAAACATTCAATTAAAACTATAAAACTCAAAGTTATAAGATCGTGTGTAATTTATTTAAAAAACAGTGCTTTCTAGCTTGGTGCAGATTCTTCTTAAATTACTAATGAGCTAGACCTTTAAACCTACTTGGCAAGATAGTTTTATTACCTGCTAATCAGGCTCCACATTTTAAAAGCATATACAGTTGTATATAAAATAGGAAAATTCAGTGACTTTTTACGTACTTGAAAAAGAAAGCTTAGCATTTGCTCACTTAGTTTATTCTCTTTTTATTCTTCCTATTTCAAGATATTTTTCTTACTTTTAACATATGTAGACAACACTGAAAATAAACACTAATTGTTTTTTATAGCAAAACTTAAATTTGGCTCTTCTATCAAGGGTTTATTTAGTCACTTTTCTTAATGCTTCAAGGCTACTGAACCTATATCCAATTTCCTGCTGTGTGGAAAGTTGAAGCATCAAACTTTATTTATTAGGACCAATTCAGAATTTAGAATTGGTATCTTTCTGGCCCAGTTCCTGTTATCATGACAGGCTGTGGTGAAGAGCAGAGAAGATACAGAAGTATGTTGAAATATTAACCAAAGGTGTAGACACCTTCCTTTAATCCAAACTCTACAAGTCTAAAAAAAGACTTACAAGAATGAAATGTTTTGCTTTCATGAAAACAGATGACTTTAAACATGAGTCAATTTTGACAGAACTATGAAAGAAACCAACTGACTTTAAATGAAACGGTGATTATTGACACCACTTTATTTTCATTTGCATCAAACTCTGCATACACAACAATCCTGATGTATATAACCTGAAACTTCTCTCTCAATATAAACCAGCATATCTCTGTTTCACTTATTCCCCCTTCAACAGCCTGTATTCATGCCAGGAGGTCAAAGTGGTGACTCCACAGCAAAGCTATATAACAGAATTCAAAATCCAGCACACCACTGACTCATAAGATCTCTTTGGATATGGTTTGTTATAGATTTTGAAACATATTTTTATTTTTCTATTAATTGTGCAATCTCCTACCCTGTTTCCTGGAACAATAGCATTGTTGGCAGGATACACTCATCTTCAAACTTAGTATAGTAGTAGAATGTCTTAGAATTTACATATTTTTTTCTTTTGCTCCAGTACACTCTTGATTTTGTTAACTTCAAACTTTCAGTTGATGTGGGTGTGATAGTATCAAATTTGTTTTAGAGGATCAATTGTGCTGTGTAAGAAGGTCTGTATGTAAATTTACAGGCTGTGAAAAGGGAACTCATATAGAAACTTATATACACTGTTAGCAGCAATGTAAATTATTATAGTGATTATGGAAACCAGTCTGGAGATTTCTCAAAAAACTGAAAATAGAACCACTGTATGATCCAATAAACCTACTACTGAGTATTTATCCAGAGGAAAAGAAATCAGTATATCAAAGGTGTATCTATACTCCCACGTTTATTGAAGCACTGTCTACACTAGCAAAGGTATGGAATAAATCTGTGTCCATCAATGGATGAATGGATAAAGGAAATGTATCATATATACACAATGAAACACTATTTGGCCATAAAGAAGAATAAAATCCTCTCATTTGCAGCAACCTGGATGGCACTAGAGTGCATTATGTTAAGGGAAATAAACCAGGCACAGAAAAATAGTGCATATTCTCACTCTCATGTGGGAGCCGTAAAAGCTGATCTCATGCAGGTAGAGAGTAGTAGATAGACACCAAAGTCTGGGAAGGGTGTGCAAGAGGGATAAGGGAGTTTGGTTAAAGCATACAAAACTACAGTTAAATGGAAAGAATAAGTTTTAATGTTTCATAGCAGAGTGGCGTGACTGTGATTAGCAATAATGTATTGCACATTTCAAAATAGTTAGAAGAGAGAACTTGAAATGTTTACACATGTAAAAATGACTAAATACTTGAGGTGACATCTGTCCCAAACACCCTAACTTGATTATTGCACATTTTATGTGTGTAAAAAAAATCATGTGTACCTTATAAATTTGTACAAATATTTGTATCAATAAAATTGCAATGTATCAAAACTAAGAAAATGAATAAAATAATTTAACTAACTTATCAATTTAGCCTTTGATTATATATCTTTAGTCTTGGGTATAGTGGATGCACTGTGTGAAGAAGAATTGCAAACAAATCCTGGTTTGTTTTTTTTTAATAGACTTGTTTATTGTATAGGAAATGCATTGGGCTTTTTGATGTGTGTTAGGACTGAGAAAATGAGCAAAAGTTTGGAAGTTGTTGGGAGTCAGACTTCTCAATGTGGAACTAATGCATGTAAAAATATAGAATGAGGAAAATCCAGGAGGACACCTGTGTGATGGCATCAATGTGAACTCATGATTTCTACAATATCTGTATTTTGTGTACATGTATATTATATGTATATGCTTAATTATTTGGATATATGTATATATGTGTGTATGCATATATATATACGTATATATATATACATATATATATATGCATAAACTTTGTCCACTGAAAACAACAAGAAGCAATAAGATGTGCCCCAGTAATAGTAAGTACCATAAGTATCCTTGATACTGGATCTTGGTTTCCAAAACCATTCCTCACTTACATGAATCCAAAGCCTTAAGAGGAGTGGCTGATTCTGAGACTGGAGTAGGACAAGTATAAGACAACCCTAGAATATTTTGTTACACCACAAAATACTGAAGTGCTCAAAGAAACAAATTATGGAGGCATGTTCCAGAGACACAGGGGTCTGATTCAAGGAGTTACCATTGGTTAAATTTAGGGCTAAGTTACCAAATGGTTTATAATGAATTACAAACCATTAAAAAATAGGAACTAATGAATCCAAACTTATAGTAAGTAGATATACAAACAAATAGGAGAGAGCAGAAGGTGCTTGCTTGTAAAACAAGTCCTCATCTGACATTGTCAATAGGTTCTTGGAAAACTGTGACTTTACCCAAAAGGAGACATAACAGAATCAATTTGACCATAGTTTAATTGATATGTACAAGAGTTAAGCTCCTATGACATATTTCTGGTCACAAAACATTACCAAACTTCTAAGTAAAGACCCGAACTACTTCTAATAGTAGACATCAAAATAAATATCAGCTGTGCATACATTTGGAAAGTAATAAAGAAAGCAAAATAATTATTGCCCAATATTTGGTGAATCAGTAAGCAATGTTGTAATAGTGGTGGGTTAAATTAAGAAATGTTTGCAGAGTGAAATTGCAAAGAGTGTCTGTCTCCTCCCATCATCAATGTCCAAAAGAAACAATTACAAATATGGTGGGCTGCTAAATGCTTTTGGACCGCATCATTTATTTGCCTTTTATTTTTGTTTTTTGAGACACAGTCTTCTTCTGGCTAGAGTGCAGTGCCATCATCATCGCTCCCTGCAACCTCTAACTCTGGGGCTCAAGTGATCCTCCCTCCTCAGCCTCCTGAGTAGCTGGCACTATAGGCGCACACCACTCCACCTGGCTAAGTTTTCCTATTTTTGGTAGAGATGGGCTCTCACTCTGGCTCAGGTGGGTCTCAATTTCCTGAGCTCAAGCAATCCTCTCACCTCAGAGTGCTAGGATTACAGGCATGAGCCGCTGGACCCAGCCCACATCATTTATTGTTGAGCATCTGCATGATTATTAAATACTTGACAAATTTTTGCTTGACTCTAATTGGTATTCACTCATTCTTTCCTTTTACAGCCCACCTTTTCAGTACAGTGTCTAGGGAAGCCAGAGCTGATTCTCGCAGCTCAGGGCACAAGGCATGACCCATCCTGAACAGAATGTCATTCCCTGCAGGCAGGGCACACTCACACTGGGATGATGCAGACCTGGCAGTTCCTCTAACATGTACATCTGTGGGGTGTGTGAGGAAACTGAGATACCCAGGGGGAATCCATGCAGACACGGTGAGAGTGTGCAAACTTCACACAGAGGCCCTGACTGGGAGTTGACTTTTCTTCATCAATATTATAACAAAACAACATTAAATTAAACTATATCATTTGAGGATCTGGGGTAATAGATGGTGTGTGCCAGCTAGCATATCTGCAGGGAACGCTGAATATGGAAAATCATCACTTGGAAGTCATTAACAAAGATTGGATCAGGGAAGAATCACTGATGAGTATTAGATTTAGAAGTACATTTTGATGAAGAGCAGGATATTTGCATAATTTCAAATTGTCTTCCTACAGACTGCTTATCAGTTGCAAAGGAGAAAAATAATCAGTAATTATATGGTGAATAAAAAAGGGCAATAACTTGACCAGGCAATCAACATTAACACTACAGATGGACCCCCTGTGTTGTTACGATATTTTGAGAATTACACAGCATCACCTATGAAGTATTTCAGTCAAAAATGCATAATCTCAACCTCATAATGCAGAAACACCAAACCGGTACCAAGTGAAAAATATTCAAAGGAAAAAAAGGATGGGAGCTTTAATTTTTTTTTTTAAGCTAATGTCATAAAAGACAAAGAAAGTCTGTGGCAGTCTGTGGCAATGTTCCTGAAAAGAAGGCTAATGACTTATGATAGCTAAATAAAATGCCTGACTGTAGACCAGATCAATTTTGGAGGGAACAAGTATCCTAAAATGACCATCACTAGACCAACTGATAAAATTTGAATTTAAGCACTAGATTAGGCACAGTATTTTATCAATATAAATTTAAGGTATTGGTAATTGTTCTGTAGCTATGTGACAGAATACTGCTATTCTTAGGAAATACACATTGAAATCTTTAGCAATAAAGGGCATTGGTATATGTAATTTAACCTAAAATAGTTCAGAAAAACTTAAGCATGTAGATCACATTAGATTTGGGAAAGAGTATGTATATAAATATTTTTGAAGCTTGTTCATATTTGCTTTATGGATAGTCTAGTATGAAGTCAAGCCTTGTAGCTCTTCCACGTATGCTTCTAAATTAAATATATTCCAAACTGTTGGAAGTATGTCTTACAAATATCACTTATATCCTTACCCCCATTTATACTGTTGAATTCCCCTATATCTTTGCTAATTTTTTGCTTCCCTAATCTATCAATTATTGGGAAGCACATTGGGAAGTTTCCCCAATGACAGAACATTTGTTAGTTTTCTTGTGGGTCTGAAGATTTTTGTTCATATAATTGGGGGATTTGACATTAGGTGCATATGAGTTTAGAATTGCTATGCAGTCCAGATAAGCTGATTATTTTGTTACTATTTAATAACCTTCTTTAACTTGAGTAGTACATTTTGCCTTGAAGTCCTTTTTCCCCTGTATTTATGTAAGCTACACAATCTTGGTTTTGTTGTGTCTCTTGTGAACAACACAGAGTTGTATATAATTATCCAGAGGGCCTTTTAATGACAGAGTCCATTTATACATCTACAGTTGATTACAAGTTATTATAATGAGAGATTGTGATCTATTTAGAATCAGTTCTTCCATGTATTTTTAACTTTTCTTTTGTATACTTTTTACAGTCTGGGGTTTCTTACTCTTTTCTTTCTTTCTTTTGATTGAAATACATTCCCATCCACATTTTATTCTTCATTCTTTAAATCGTTACCCTGAAATTTTTAATATCAATATGTAGCTTATCTGGTATTAGAAACTATCTTGGCCCACTTCTCAAACAGGAAAGGGTCAGTACTAAGCGCTCTTTTTTTTTTTTTTTTTAGTTAGGCACCAAGAAGATGGTTTATTTATTGAGAACTCTAGAACTTCCAAACTGGTTTGAAGACTCCTTGGCTCAGATCAGGGCCAGTTTGTATTAGGTGATTCAGGAGAGTCCAGCCAAACTAACTGAAGTCTAAAGTCATTCACTTGGTGTTGGATTTATGGCTAAAGGTTTTGTTCCTTGTTAAATGATACCAGTATGAGTATCTGTATATTTGGGTTGCTTCACCATTCCAACCTAACTATGAAAGAAAGCCAAAACCAAAGACTGAAAACATTCAGTGACAGAGACAGAAATGTGAAGAATGGGAGTTTTGAGGGACACAAGCAGGAGAGGCTGAGGGGCATCACCAGCTGGAGAAACAGCACTGGGATGAGGGGACCAACACACAGAAACAGACTTCAGTGACAGCACACTTTGCCTGGGTATCTTTCACAGCTTGGAGTAAAAAATTAGGGGGAAGATGAATTTTTAAGAAGTGGTTCGTATTTTCTTGACTTAACACCAATCTGGGAATTTCAACAAATTACTTGTTGCTTTGGTAAAATCCAGTTGACAGAAAAAGATATTTTAAAGAAAATCTTTAAAAAAGATTTGAGGAGAGGTAGACTAGTCAGCAGTTTCCTTGGGGTTAGCTCATGGAAGCTTTTTGGTTCAGAAGTTCTGGAAATAATGTAGATGAAATGTCAGACCATAGGAACAATTAGACAATAAAAGAAACATCTATATAGGACAAAAAATAAAATAAGTTGAAATGGTACCACCTCACCCTTTGAAGTTGTAAACTACAAATAAAATCCAAAGCCTCTCAACCACTGAGTGGCTCCCCTCTTGGGCAAAAGGAGCTCAGAGGAACTTTAACAACCGAGTTCCTGGCTGTGATGGGATGGGCAGTCAGACATCCCTCATTTTGTCCTCCCCCTGTTGTGGTTTAGACACAAGAGCCAAATAAAATTAATGTTAAAATACAGATCATAAGATTGAAAGAAAAACCTCTTTGGGGCAATATGATGAGAAAATTATAAACAAGACCTGAAGTCATGCAGGGCAAGCACGGCTGCTTAGAAGCTCCTTAGGCCTCGTTGTTTTGGGGATGCCACTGTGATAAAAACCTGGGAAATGAAATGATAACTGTGGGGCTACTGATATTTTTCCTAGATCTACCATTCTACCTCTGACATATCTACTTAAAAAAAAGAGATGAAGAGATTTTCTTTAAAATATTCCTATGCAATAACTTAGCTATTTCATTGAACTTTTAGGTTTGACTGCTTTTTAAAAAAACTAGTATGATTATTTTTATTGTGCTTCTATTTCATTGTGCAAAGTTTCTAAGTCAGTCATATGTTCTCATCAACAACTTTTCTTTCTTCCAACTCTTTACCAAAAAAAAAAAAAACAAAAAAAAAAAAAAAAAAAGAAGAAGAAGAAGAAGAAGAAGAAGAAAGAAAGAAAGAAAAAAAGAGAAAAGTCTGCCAAGACAGAATTACAGATATTGGTCAAATTGTGACCCCTGACCACTCCTTCTGGAAGGAAATTTTGAAATGATCTCATGTATTTCCTCATTTGTCATTTACTTTTTGGTTTGGGCTTTTGTCAGTTTGAGTATATTGTGTTTCAGCCTGGCCTTCTCTGGGTTACCTTGTTTGGAGTTTATTAAGATCTTACATTTTTAAATAAATCTATTGAAATTGGGAAATTGATAGCCATTATTTTTTTCATATATATATTTTTGATCCATTCTACCTTTTCTCTTTATTATGGAACTCCAATTAATTTTATGTTACATGCTTTGCTATTATCTATGAGGGGTCCCCAGGCTCTGTTCATTTTTCTCTATTCTTTACTTCAGATGATTTATTTTAATCTGTCCTCAGATTCATCCACCATTTTGTCTGTAATTTCTAATTTCTGTTAAGTTGATCCAGCAAAAATTTTATTTCAAAAATTGCATTTTAATTTCCAAAGTTTCATTTCTATATTCTTTAAAAATTATTTATCTTTCATAGTAGATAGTTCTTATCTTTTGATTTCTCAAAAGCTATTTTTTTTTTTACATGTCTGAGAATGGTTAGAATAGCTGCTTTAAAATTCTATACTGCTAATTCTAACACATGGTTCATTTCAGAGTTGTTCTCAGGTTGATTTGTATTTTCCCTCAAGAGTGTGTATCTTTTTTTTTTTAGACAGAGCCTCAAGCTATTCCTCTGGGTAGAGTGCTCTGACATCATAGCTCACAGCAACCTCCAACTCCTGGGCTCAAGCAAGTCTCCTGCCTCAGCCTCCCAAGTAGCTGGGAGAACAGGTGCCCGCCACAATGCCCAGCTATTTTTTGGTTGCAGCCATCATTGTTGTTTGGTGGGCTGGGCTGGATAAGAACCAGTCACCTTAGGTGTATGTTGCTGGTGCCTTAAGCCACTTGAGGCACAGGCACCGAGCCTGTATCATTTTGTTGTCCCATAATTTTGAATCGTATATGGGACATTATGACAATTAAGTTGCAAAGGCTCTGCATTCTGTTCTGCTATTTTTCTGTGACATATATTATTAATATTTCTTTTATTTTATCAGGTAATTTTATAGATTAGATTTTAATTCTAAACTCTGCTTTGTAGGCAGTAGCTCAAATCTGAGTCATGTCCTGTCATTGGTTGGGCAGCTTTAAGTTTCCTGTGGACATTTTTGGTGTGGAATCTTCCATAGACATAGGTAGAACGAATTTGTTACCCCTTTCTTAAGGTGACTAGATTTTAACATTGGTAAAGCAGGACACCCTTGGGGGGGGCGGGGCCTGGGGGGTGAGGTCTGAAAACAATGCAAACTTTGATAAGAAGTCCTCAATAATCAGTTCTCAACAATTATTTGTTATTATTAAAGTTTAACATTATAAAATTAACAAAAATAATATAAAATGCATATCCTGGCGAAATAGCCACATGGCAGCCGAAAACTGTATATTCTCTTCCTGTTCCCTAGCTTGTTGTGCGTTCTTTCCAAAAATCGGGGCTTCTTAAAAACACTGCAGTAGGCAGGACAAATTGTTAAAAATGAGGACTATCCTGCCAAAAGCAGGATGTCTGGTCGCCTTACTCTAGGGGGGGAGGGCTACTTGTCTGTTCCAGACAGTTTGGCTCCTTTTGAGCTAATTGTTCTTGCCTAGAAGCAAGGGAGGGAGCCAATCTCCTTCTGATACCTTGCCCAGGAAGGGAGTAGGGAGTTTACATTAGCCTTTTCATTTCCAAGTTGCATTAACCCATTCCCAAAAGGAGTTACATTAACCTGTTCATTACCAAATAGAGTTACATTAACCTTTTCAGCAGCTGAAAACTGTATATTCCCTTCCCATTCTCCCACTGTTCCCTAGCTTGTCATGTGTTCTTTCCAAAAATCAGGACTTTTTTAAAACGCAGCAGGACACAGGACAAATTGTTAAAAATTGGGACTGTCCCCCCAAAAGCAGGACTTCTGGTCACCTTACCCTTTCTGACCCTTTTGAGATTATTCTTTTCTCCAGTGCTTATGTTTTTTCCATATTCATTTTTCTGGACTCCCAGGGAAATATTATTACCAGAATTCCTTTCTGCAGTAGGTGCTTGGTCTTGGGGATTCAAAGAATGAACCCATAAACCACAGATTTACTGTAAGATGGGATTTATTAGATAGGAAGAAGTATAGAAGGAATAAAAAGCCCCAGACCTTCTTGCAGAGGGGAAGACCCAAGTGGGAAGTCTTTTGGGTATAAGGTCTTGAGAATTACATTTAACCAGGACTTGATGTTAATGAGCGTATTAACAAATGAATGAACACAGTCTCTCTACCTCCAGGCAAAATGGCAGGATATTTCCTTCATGAAATTGCACAGGCCAAGGAAACTGGGTACCCTGTCCCACCTTGAGTGGGGGAACCTTATATCAGTATGATTGTTATTTTTCTACCAGTACCAAGACCCTACAATGATTGTTATTAGCCTCAGACTAAAAAAATAAAACAAAACAAAATTGTGAATAAACAACACTCAGCTCTCCTCTGTGGACGTCTCTCCAGAATCTTTAGTGCTTTGTCATCACATAGGTTTTGTTTTTATGTTCTGTTCAGAATTTATTATAGCTGTTATACGGAACTTCTTTCTGGGAGAATTTTATCTACTTATAAGTAGTCGACATTCTAGAGCTGTGATTTTTTTTTTTTAATTGGTGTGCAGTGCAGGGATCTTAAGTATGCTGCAAAAATTTTTAAAGTTCATTAATTATTTTTGAGAAGTCCAAAGCACAGTAAGTATATTCTTTTTTTTTTCTTACTCTTTATTTTTTGATCAACATAATTTGTGTCAAGAGATAACAAACGGTTGAAAAACACTGTTGTAGAGGTTTTAATGAATTTCCTTTACCAGTATTGTTAAATTACCATGTAATTTCTATTTTGATTTTCTGTTTTACCCCAATTTTTATAATAAAGTTTAATCTCCTTTAAAGTAATTAATTTTTATTCTTGCTCCCTTTTGTTAATTTCTAATTTATTGTTCTGTTGTCAGAGAATTTATCATGTACTTTACAGAGTTCTTCCCTAGAAGTTTTGTGATAAAATTGAGAGAGCCAGACTAACTCCATTTTGTTGAGAGAGCCAGACTAACTCCATTTTGTCGCCCAAACCCCATTCCTAGCTGTTTACTGCATTCCTTAACCTCTAGCTTACAGGGCCGCACCCTGCATGCAGCTCTGCCATTC
>CAUYQV010008408.1:0-55756 GCA_963574575.1 Galagoides demidoff | reverse complement strand
ATGGCCAGGTGTTGTGGCGGGTGCCTGTGGTCCCAGCTACGTGGGAGGCAGAGGCAGGAGACTCGCTTGAGCCCAGGAGTTGGAGGTTGCTATGAGCTGTGATGCCATGGCACTCTACCCAGGGGGATAGCTTGAGGCTCCGTCTCAAAAAACAAAAAAAATAAAATAAAAAAAGAATAGAATAGAAAGAATTTAAGGTAGAAAGAATTTTTGTTGTTCCCTCTGGGAAGACTTACCTCTGAATACGGAATTTTAACATACACTTGTGTAGATATTCCCTATATAACCATATGAGAAACATGTTCTTAGAAAATGAAGACCACAGGCTGCCTTCTTGGGGCATCAAAACTAACAGACTTGACACTGGGAGTGGCCTGGGAGGTTGTCTAAGCAGAACCCCCCCAAGGAGCTCACTCACAGCAAGGATAAGGAGCATGGACTTTGGACCCAGTGGCCTGGAACAGCACCTTGACTTCACAACTTATTAACTGTAAGATCTGGCATGAGGAACTTTGTTCCACTCATCTGCAAGTGGGTGTAATCCTGCCCAGCTCCCAGGGTGACTGAGGGTACTTTGTGAGTTAGCAGCAAGTTAGCCCAGACCCTAACCTGATCATTTCCCTTTGGCCATGGGAAGAGTACCCCTCTTCCGACACCCACCCAGCCTGAACTCAGGTACCTCTGCACACTGGACTTTGGCGATGTATCCATTGTTCTGCAGCTCCATCCAGTTGGCTTCATAGAGCTTAGGCCCAATCAGGAAATTTAAGTCCACGATTTTATCATCTTCCCGGACAAGGGTTGCAGTCAAACCTAGCTTGCAGTGGGCCTGCACGATGGTGAGCACCCTTCGGAACATCTTGGCTGGGAAAACAATGGGAGTATTCACACTGTCACTTTTTAAAATGTTCAAGTACCATAACACACAGCCCTGGGACTTAACAGTGGCCTATAACACTGCCTGGGCTAACCCGTGGGTATCAAGACAACAGGAACCTGGCTCAAACAAGAATAAATAGGTGAGAACACTTCATAATTACTTTCAGACCTGTCCAAAAGACAACAAGGAGGAGAAATGCTGAGGAAGCTCCAAGTCAGAGAACTACAGCATTCTTCTCACGACCGCCAAGTTATCATCAGGAGCACAGACAGCAAGCTAAGACACTATCTATGACATTTACAATACCAGTAAACTCTAAATTATGCGAGCAATTAATTCATCCTGAAACTTGTCCCCAGGTACAGAAAAGTGAGTTGGAGACCTGGGGGGAGAGAGAAATAAAAGGAACCAGCTCTGCTCAGCTTCCTACCATCTTCCTAGAAACCAGGGAGAAAGCCAAGCCTAAGGGAGAAACAAAATCCCAAGCTCACTCTGCCCCAAGCAGCCCTGCTGACTTCAGCAAATCCCCCTTTCCAAACTTTACCAACTACATCACTTTGGTCAACAAATTCCTTTTTCTTCCTTTCCTTTGAATGTTATAATTCCTTCTGATTTATCAAATAAATACATAAATGGCTATGAAGATTCATTTTAAAAGACCTAATGTATATGTTTCCATAGGCTCACCTTTTAAAAATTCTAATACTCTGAAAGGTTAAGATGTTTGAGTCATGCTTATGTTACAAAATAATTAAAGTTGGCCTAATGATACTCAGAAAATAAACACAACAGTCTAAGGAAAAAGAGGCCAGGATGCTCCAAAACACAAATCAGAAACACTAAGAACATTAAAACAACAGAGGGTTGTCTAACCCTAAGTATATGGTAGTTTTTACAGTGTTACATACTGAAGCTTAACATAGACATGTGCAAACACAAACAAAAAACCCCACACAACACACAAAACAAAGAAAACCAATGTCAGAGTTTTGACTGCTGTTTCCAAAAATGATAGCCAAGGATCATGGACCTTGCTCTCCATGTTAGAGGGACACAGTAGCCAACCTAAGGGGAGCCCAGAGAGGCAGCATAATGACCCAAAGAGGGATGGGGCAAGGCCCTGTCTGGACACTACCAACACCCTGCAACCAGTCACATCCCTCCATTATATTCACCTACCACTACACAGCTGTCACAAGTGGATAACTCACAAATAATGCAGTGTATGGCTCAATACATTCTGCCACAGATGCACACCTAAGGAGCACCCAGAGGTCTCTCTGTTGCATGAAAGTTTCTTATGAGTGGCTGGTGACACAGGTGTAGATTTTGCAGTGGAATCATTATGACATAAAGGAGACTACCACTCTGTGGCAGACAGCAAAAATCTTTATTTCTTCCCAGCTTATATAGCCGCTGCTGGATGAACATGTTGTTAATGAATAGTCATACCATTACCTCACTAACATATTGTAAAAAACAGACTAACTTTTTAGTGAGACACATTCTTCTATGTTATCTATTATACTCAAAATAGAGGCTGTGAAGAGGCTGACTGTTAACTTCCTAGCCCACTTTATGATAGAAATGGGAACTGCTAGGGAGAAAAAGGCCGACTATTCTCAGCCTCAAGCCACCTGGAGGCAGTATCTTAACCTTGCAAAACCACAATTTAGAGATCCTGGTGACATGCCAGTGATGTGCCTGCACGCCCAGCCCCCTGATCTGGGCACAGGAATTTTACGTCCTTGGTGCCAAGCCATATGGAGTTCTGCCTCAGTCTCTCCTGAATTGTGCCAGGCAAGATTTGTACATGCTCACTCTCAGAAACGGCAGAGGCAAAGACATAAATGCTTTTCACCTGCATCTCTCCCTGACCCTTGTCAATAACCAGCACTCTCCCCCAAGGGAATATTACTCTAACTTCTGTCTTCTAAGAGGAGTCTGCTTCCAATTCTGAAGAAATCACAGTTTGTACTTGTGTGTGGCTTGTGTCACTCAACATTACAACATGGTTGTCATTTGCTATTTTTTGTGTGATTTGACTTTCCCTCCTACTTTGTTTCCAGGGCCAAAGTGCCTGGAGTTGGTAGGTTCTTAATGAATACCTGTTGAAATAATGAGACTGGCACAATGCCCAATACATAGGAAGTGCTTAATACAGAGTGGACATAAAGTCTGTGTGCAGTTTAAAATAGAAAACTATTATGGCCACCCTGTATATGCAAATACTGTAATACAAATTTCTTATTCATAAAAAGACCTAACAGAGTTCCTTTTCAAAGATCTATATAAGTGCACAGCAACCTTTACCTAACTCAAAGTGTCAAACAGTCAGAAAACTTACTCTGAATTACCAACATTCTCTTATTTATTTGTTCTCTGGGCCAGTGAGCATGGCCAGGTCATGCAGCTTATGGAAGCTTGAACCCTAAATCCCTTAGAGTCAACTGGTTTCAGTGTTCATCACAACCAAAAACAAACTGCTCCAGTGACAGAAACACATACAGACACATGCCACAAGCAGGAATGGTGTGGGCACACCTCTACGTCCTTGTCATCAGATAACCAATCCCATTTTTGGCTTCCATCCCTTGGAACCTGGGGCACGAGTTAAAGAACACCAACATATATCAATATAGACTCAAGCAGGAAGGCTTGAGCCCTCTGAAACTTCAAACACAGCTTTTAGCTAAACTGCTACAAAGCAATTAACTCATTTGTAGGCAGTGCTTCGCTTTATCATCAATTTTCAATCCCAGTAAACCCAATTTATCTACCCTTCCCTGTTCTTTTAGTTTAGGTTTTATCACAGTAAAGCCAGTGTGGTAGCTGACGCTTATAATCCTAAAACTCTGGGAAGGCTGAAGTGGGAGAATCGTTTGAGGTTGCTCTGACGTATGATGATGCTACTGCACTTTACCAAGGGTAACAGAGCAAGACTGTCTCAAAAAATAAGGAAAACTGACTTTTTTTTTCAGGGAAGCAGGGGTATCAGTTCTATGATTTCTGTCCTGTATACATGTATGTAGTCACCACCATTATCAGGGCACAAACCTATTCATCACCCCCAAACTTCCCCACACTCACCCTTTCTAGTTATCCCTCTCTAGCCTCCATCCCGGGTAACAATTGATCTGTGGGGCCAGCATTATATTACCATAGTCTTTTTGAGAATACCATATAAATGGAATCATACACCATGGAATTTCTTGAGAATGGCTTCTTTCTCACAGCAACACACCTTTGAAATTCATCCAAGTAGCTGCCTGCATCAACTATCTGCTCCTTTTTACTAGTGAGTACATCCCAGTATATGGAAGCCCCCAGTCTGTTTATCCAAACACCCACCAATGGGGTTTTGAACAAAACTGCTGTAAACATTCAAGTTCAGGCTTCTGTGTTAGCCTGTTTTCACTTATGTAGGATAGATGCCCAGAGTGGGATGATGGGTAATTTGGTAATTTTATAATAAAGTGACAAACTGTTTTCCAGTCTCCACTCTGCAATGCCCCAGGCAATGTATGACAGTTCTGGCTGCTCTGTGACCTCATTAGCATGGGATGTCATTATTTTTTATTTCAGCCTTTCATAGGCAAACAGGGGCATCTTGTGGTAGTTTAAATTTGCATTTCCCTGATGGCCAATGATGCTTAATCCTCTTTGAAGTGCATATTTGCTACCTATATTTCCTCTTTTGGAGAAATGGCTAACATTTTTGCCATTGTTTGAATGTCTAATAGGCAACTCAAATCCACATATCTAAAGTCTAGTTCCTGACTATAACCCTCCATTGATAGCTTTCCCCATTTTAATGAATGCCTCCACACTCTTTGTTCCAGCCCAAAATCTCAGGATCATCCTTGATTGCTCTGATCCCACATCAGACCTGTCAGCTGAAGCTTCACAAGATATCCAGAGTCCAATTATACCTGCATCTTTACTTCATTCTCACTGGTTCACACCTCTTTATGGGATTCCTCAAACTCAATTCTTTGCTCAAATCCCTTGGTTGGCTTCCCATTCACTCAGTACAAGCCAAACTCCTTCCCACAGCCTATAATATCAGCGTACAATACTCCCTCTTCCTATGCTCTGCTCTGGCAACATAGCCATCTAGTGTTGTCCAAACATGCCAATCACTTTCCCACTGCGCCTGTGTCCTGCTGCTGCCACTAGAAAGACCCCTGACCCCTCCCTGGACAGCTGTAAACATCTCTAAGTATCTTCAGAAACAGGTGCTGGAGAAGTTCTCATTATACAGAAAGGACCAGAAGCTAGGGTTGTTTTGACAACATTTTAAAAGCTGTATATGAAAATGTCTTAGTTCACTTTATGCAGAATAAACTCTACTTTAGACTTAATTTATCTTAATCTGTTCTCCTTAATCTCTTAATTTGTTTTTTATCAACTAAGGTTTGCCTAGAACATTGTGCAGCAATAAGAGGAAATGCTATGACATGGAGGAGCCATTATGCAAAGGCAAAGAAGCCAGACATGAGAAAATATATATTCTATGATTCTGTTTATATGAAATTTCCAGAAAAGGCAAATCTATAGAGACAGAAAGCAGGTCAGTGGTTGCCTGAGGCTACACAGAAAAACTAGGATGGACTGAAAATGGGTATGATGGAGATATTTTAAAACTGGATCATGGTAATGGATGCACAACTCTATAAATTTATTAAAACTCACTAGATTGGCCAGGCGTGGTGGCTCATGCCTATTGTCCCAGCGCTATGGGAGGCTGAGGCGGGAGGATCACCTGTGCTCAGAAGTTCGAGACCAGCTAAGACCCCCCTGAGCCAGTTGAGCAGCGTGAGACCCCATCTCTACAACAACAACAGAACAACAAGACAGCCGGACCTTGTGATCACAACTACACCGGGGGGAGGGGGGGCAAGAAAACACTACAGGAGGAAGAATAAAAAAAAAAAAACTTAAAAAAAAACCTTCAAAGTAATAAGTTGAAATTAAAAAAAAAACTCACTAGATTACACATTTATAACACATGATTTTATAGTATATAAGTTAAATAAATAAAGTTATTTTTAAAAAGGGTTTGCCTGTAATACTTGGAGAGGTATTAGCTTCTATTACATGCTGACTCAGGACCAATACTTTAGACTTTAAATAAAACAGACCACTACTACTCGAGGGGCTTTTCAGTGCTCCTGGCCCAGTTTCCACAGGGCCATAACAAATGGGTTAAGGGTAAGTTGCAACAATAAGGATGAAGGAAACACCACTGTCTTATTGACTACTCTGCCCAGTGATTAAGGAAGTTGTGAATGTATAACCCTATCCCCAACCCACACTTAAGAATTATTTAAAAGCTTTACCAAGCAAGCCCTTCTACCTAGTCAGACAGACTACACAACAGTCCTTTCCCCACCCAACAACTGCAAATCAAATTTCCACCTGTATAACTAGTTGATCTCTCAGCTTCAGCCTGGTTACCTGGGATGGTGTGCACTTCGTCCAGGATCATGAGGCCCCACTCCTGGGTTTTGAGCCACTCCATGACTCGCTCAGCCTCCCAGGATCTTTTGGTGGTATGGCCCAGCATGGAATACGTGCTAATGGCAATGGAGCAGCCTATGGGCTTGTCCTTGGCATCAGAGGTGAAGCGGCAGATCTGGCTGTCATCAATGGTGGACCACATCTTGAATTGGGCTTTCCACTGTTCTACAGACACTGCTGAGTTGCCTAGCACCAGACAGCGTTTCCTGACAGTACATGCAGCAGTCACACCAACCAGGGACTTCCCAGCACCTACAAGAAACCAGAGGGTGATTCTACCCAAGACCTGGTTGAAACAAAAGACAGGAACAGGCAGAATGACTGATTAGCATAGGAATCTAGGAAAATGTCTTATAACAGTCCTCACAGTGGACATCTATGAGGTACACTGCTCCAACCTGTTTTCTTCTTTGTAAGGACTCGCATCACACACATAGCTGAGAAGCAGCAGGTAGTAGGTGCTCCTGCACCACTCACATGCATCTCCTTTAGATGGGAAAATCTCAAAACAAAAAGCCAGTAAGATATACTCTTGTTGCTATTTAAAAGACAGAAAAACCAGGGTGGTCGCAGTGGCTCACGCCTGCAATTCTAGCAGTTTGGGAGGCTGAGGTAGGTGGACTGTTCAAGCTCCAGAGTTCAAGACCAGCCTGAGCCAGAGTGAGATCCCATCTCAACTAAAATTAGAAGACCTAGCCAGGTGTGTGGCACACAGCTATAGTCCCAGCTACTGGGGAGGCTGAGGCAAGAGAATCACTTAAGCCCAAGTTTGAGGTTGCTGTGAGCTGTGATACTACAGCACTCCACTGAAGGGGACAAAGTGAGACTCTGTCTCAAAAAACAAACAAACAAAAAGATGGAAAAACAAGGTGATGAGTGCTTTGCCACAGGTTGTAAGCCACTGATGCTGCTGGGGCACACCATGTCTAGCACACAGCCCTGACACCACTATTATCAAATGGGGCTGAGAGCTGAGCAATGCATTAAGCATGTGCATCGCTGACAGAAACAGAGGAGATGAAATTCCAGGAGCTTCCCAGTTTACTACCATCATCATCTAATGATCAAGATAAAAATCAAGCTATTTCTTTTACCATCAAAATAACACATGGAGCTTTGAAAGAAAGAACTTCCTGTCCCCTGGAGACTGTAAGTCAAGTGTAAGGCCCCAGGTGAGTCTGTCATGGCTTCTGGCTGAGATGGAGGCCAGGATCTGACATTATTGAGGACAAGTGAGTTCAGACTGTGGTCAGGGAGCTGCTACTGCCTTTTTTGAACTTGAACACCATCATAAGAAGGAAAGCTTCTGTGTTAGAGAATCTCCAAATACCCAACTCCCAAGAATGATTTCAAGAACAAGAATTATCTCGCTACATAAAGCAGCCCTGTGCCATCTGCACAGCCACCTCTTCCTGCTCTACTTCTCTTCCCAGACTCCATGACCAACCAAGCTTTTATACACTGTTTAGTTAATGTGCTTACTATCTGTCTCTGCCACAGAAATGAGCCCCATGAGGTCAGTCTGATGGTTGTTCAAGCCACCATCAGACTCCCAGGACCTAGGCCAGGACCTGGCACCATATTTATTGACAAAACTTGTCCAGAAATATTTCTCAAGTCATGAATCAGGGGTCACCTGACTTTGGCTGTTTCCTGGCAAGGTGTGATTTAGGGAAATGTGCAGAGGGTGGGAGAAAGCTGGCAGATCCAGACAGAGCAGCCTAGCCATCTTCTTCCTTCAGGAATTACTTACCGCAAGGAAGAACAATGACCCCTGACCGCGCACGCCCATTCCCAAACATCTTCCTCAAGCTCTTTTCCTGATAGGGTCTGAGGACAGCTGTGGGTTTCAGATCAATGTTGATATCAGGGTTGACAGAATCATTCCGGAAGTCATATTCTGCCAGCAGAGGATATTCTAGGTGAATACAACGTTTTTGGAGCTCCTCAATCATTTCCTGGGGAGTAAGCACAAAGGAGGTTTTTAAAATCTTGTTAACCTTCAAAGCATGGTCAAAACACCACATATTCCAAGACAACAGTCAAAAATGGTATTTTATACAGACTTCTACAGGTGACACTACTTGGTAACAACTGGGTTAAAGCACAGAAAAGCAACCCAAATTAACAACAATGTCATTATGGAATCTAACCAGAAGCTAAACAGATCCCCTGCCACTGTCTCCTCAGAAGCTTGTGAAGACCAGCCGACCAGCCTAAGAAGAGGACATTTGGATCCCACTCCACTGGGAGAAATGATGCCACGTATGGCCCATCAACACCGAAAAAGAAGAAAGCAACTCAGGAACTGACAGGGATTTCTTCCTTTCACACAGACAACAGGCAGAGGTGACAAAGGGCTGTACTGGCTTCTAACACAGGTTAAGCAAAGGTACCAAAAGGGGACATACACTGACCTGTTTGACTTCAAAAGATACTGTCTGTGTCTCTTCTTCTTCTTCCTCATCCTTGTCCATTTGCTCATAAAAGTCAAATAGGTCTGTAGGAATGTCAGATTTACCCTGTGGATCTGTCACTCGGGAAGTGGAGGGGCCACTGCTACCTTCAGCAGTCTTAGAAATCTGTAAGAGAAAGTTAGGCTCTGGACCTACATCTAATATTTCATGCCATTGTTACCAAGCAAGGGTTAAAGCTGTAAGGAGGAGAAAACAGCAGGGCTTCTAGGTTGCAAGCACCAGATTAAAGTACCTGAGAGAGCTAAAATCCTAAATCCCCAGCCCTGCAAAGGTGACCCATGAGCTCACGTACAGCAGATTTGCTTGTGAAAGTCTCTGTGATGAGCTCCGTGGCCTCCCCTTCAGCGTTCCTCAGGCGGCATTCCCGGATCACAGGGTCTTGGAGGAGATGCTGGATGACATCAGGGTGGGAGCTTTCAACAAAGTACCTACAACCAGGGGGGAAAAGTGGTACCTACTGCCTAGCAAGCACTTGCAGAAGATTCTACTACTCATTCATCATGGAAATAAAGTCCTTATGACTTTTGCCACTCCCCCAACCTTTTGGCAAATATAAGCTTTGAGCTACTGGCCACAACATAACTTCAGGGTTATGGGCAAAGACCCACCTCGAAATCAAGCAAGCAGGGGTCTGAGCCCCAGCTCCACTCCTAGGGGAAACATAGTGACCAGTAACTGAATTTCCAATCTGGGCCACACGTCCTGTTTCCTATCTGTGCTTCAAGATAGTAAGGATGTGGTACAGAGCAGGCAGTCCTTAAACATTACTAGCGCCTTCCTCCCACTTGGAAGATATCAGATGAAGATGTCTTGGGACAAGCATACCTTGGAATCTCCTACCTGTTGTGCTTCAGGACCAGCTTGACTTTTCCATAGCTGACAGTACACAACTACAGAGACAAGACCAAATATGGAAAATGAGCAACTCACCCAGAGTATGTGCATTACAGGTCACATCTTATCTTCCAACCAAGTGAAGAGTTCATTTCACTTTATGAAAAGCTAACTCAAAATACTAAAGGAATCCGATCTGCCTAAACTAAACCTTTTCCATTGGCCTTTGCTTTTTGCCTGGCTAATTCCAATGCACACTGCTTACTTTACAAAACACTACTTAAAATTTCTCTTGAATTCTCCCTTCTCTCTCCATTCCCATAGCCCCTACCCTAATTTGGAGGTTCATCCTACCACAGCTATTACTATAGCTCCCTATACACAGTATGTGCTCAGTAACTGCTGCATAAATAAATTGCAAAGCTTCCTAGCCTCTTCACCAATGTTCTTATGTGGAAATGTAAGCATCTTGATGGTAGATAAAACGGCTTAAATCTTCTCAAGTTCCCAACAATCTTCAGAAAGAAATGCAGTAAAGGTTAGGGGTAGCCGTGAAAACAGACCTTCGGGGGCTGCCTGCCCTGACTGCTGTCCCTTTGACCCATCACAGCACCACACCAGCACCTGCATCCCTGCAGGTAGCTCCCAGCCAAGACGGGTCATAGCCATGGTGCTGACGCAGGCTTATTCCAGCCAGGTGCAGGCCCCTCTTCCTGGATACCCTTCCACATTATAAGAGAACTCTCCTCATGACTCCAGCAGCTACTCTGGGATTGGCTGCAGTACAGTACTACATGCCGACGGCATTCTTCTGTCACTGAGGATTTGGGGGTCTAAATCTGACTCCCTCTAGGTCAGCCAAAGGCAAAGAAAGCCAATGTCTACCTCTTCTAAATGGTATTCATCCATCTCTCAGAAGAAACTCAAGAGTGTTCAACTGTAATTCACATGGAACTCTCTCCACTTCAACATTCTTAGTTCTTTTGACTATCCCTGATAGAACTTGTTGACTCTTGGTCTTGTGCAAGCATTTAGCCTTAGATGGAAGTTTACTACCCATATTATTAACCAAAATACAATAGACTAGGTGGCTTAAATAGAAATTTTATTTTGGCTTGGCACCCGTAGCTCAGTGGTTAAGGCACCAGGCACATGCACCCAGGCTGGTGGGTTTGAACCCGGCCCAAGCCTGCTAAAGAACAAACAACAACAAAATAGCCAGGCATTGTGGCGGGTACCTATAGTCCCAGCTACTGGGAGGGCTGAGGCAAGAAAATTGCTTGAGCCCAGGGGTTTGAGATGGCTGTTAGCTGTGATGCCATGGCCCTCTACTAAGGGCAACATAGTGAGATTCTGTCTCAAAAAACAAAAAAATTATTTTCTCAGAGTTCTGGAGATTAGAACTGTGTGATCAAGGCACCAGCTGATTTAGTTTCTGGTGAAGGCTCTCCTCCTACTCACATGACAGCGGAAGAGAGAACACTCTCCAGCATTTCTTTTTCTGAGGACAGCAATCCTGTTGGATTAGGGCTCCACTCTTAAAACTGCATTTATCCCTACTTTCATATTCCAGATACAGTTAACACTGAAGATTTGGGTTTTGACATATAAATTTGAGAGGAACACAATTCTATCCATAACACCACTTACTTTGGGTGGCACTGCTAAATAACCCTGGCCAGAATAGGCCCAAATTAGTAGCCCCATTGTGTTAGTGCCCATGGCTGGGAACGGCTTGGGAGAAGTGTGGCCTCAGCCATAACACAATAGTGGATCCAGAAAGGTAACAGCTGTGGCGATCAGTTATTTTATGCTTACTATGGGAGATGTGAATGGCACATTTTCATGGCTGCTGTGCCAACATGCAGCCCCTATCCCAGCCATTACTACACTAGCAAGGCAGGCAGAATTGTTAATCTCAGCCTCCATTTACCTTAATAAACTGAATAATTCCATCAGGGACTCCAGTCTTGCTGAGCTTCCGGAGGTACTCAGTGATGTCACTGGTTTGCAGCCCAACGCTAACGGCTGCATATAGGGAGTAGGCAGTTAGTTTGTACTCATGCACATGGGTTGGTCGGCACACTGGCTCTGCAATGGCAACCAGGAAGTCTTGGGCATATTTGTAAACTGGAGAGAAGGCTTCCAAGAAGATATGGCCATCAGGAGCCTGAGAAAAACCAAATGGATGCAAGCAACAAGGAAATTAAGAGTTGTAGAGACTATTAGACTTTCCCCCATGTTATTATGTAGAAAGAATAATATACTCAATACCAGAGATAATTTTTGCAAGCACTCCTTCAGACCACTGTGAAACCTGTTACTTTAATCAGATACCAAGAAGTAGACAAGAATAGAAGAAAAGGTTTCCAAAGGCAGTAGCTGTTTCTCACTGTTTTACTAGGGAAAGCCCTCCCTACTGGCTAACTACAAGCAGCCTTTTAGCTAAACTTCAACTGAATGTATAACATTAATTAAGTTGATCAAAAGCTGGCTACCAAATATGGTTCTCCCATTTATTCAAAAGTAGGGAAATAATTTTTTACATGGTAAATGATATTTATTGGGCAGAATAAAAGTACTTCCTAACATGGGGCAGGGTTAAGGTGGGACAGAGAGTAAACACAGAGGTTAGAAATGGAGGAAGCCCAGGTCTGGCCCGCACATGTGCACACAGCTGCTCATCTCTGTTAAAACATGTATGCGTGTGTGTGTGTGTGTTTGGGGGGGGATCCCACATTTTAGTTTTGGTTCTAGGAATCCCAAGATACAGAGGCAGCTCCACAAACTCTCGGGCCCTGCCCTGCCTAACGGCCTGCTTACCACCCACAGGGGTCTGGAGGTGTGGTCGTCCTTCAGCGGCATCTGCACCCTGTAGTCCTTGGCTCCATATTCATCCACTTTGGTGCCAGACTCATCCACCTGCTTCCCGGCCGCCGAGGGGACCGCTTCGTGAGATTCGTTCCCAGGGGCGTCGTCTTCATCCTCTTCTTCATCCTCGTAGTGCCGCTTCTTGGACTTCTTCTTGTCTGCAGATCCGGACACAAAAGTGAGCCTGGTAGGGATTCAGGGTTTTCCTTCACACTGCCGGGCAGCATTTCACCTGAGCCGTGAACTCCTAGCCAAGAGCCTCCTGCATCCCGCGGGGATCGCGTCTCTCCACCGCCTCCTACCCACCCGGTTCTCCGGGGAGCCCAGGTAAAGCATCCCCCCCCCCCACCCAGCAGAACCAGGTGGGCTCGCGGGAGGGCCGCCGCCGAGAAGCCCGGAGCAACTCTGACAGCGGCGGCGAGAGCAGGGAAGCCCGAACGCGCCCGCACCACGTCTCACCGCGGTCTGCCCTGTCTCTCTTGCCCATGACGGCGGCAGCAGCAACAAACCGAAACAGTAGCCCCCAAGGACCCACCGCGGTATCCGCTCTCACAGCAACTTCCGGCTTAGACCGGAAGCCCTTGGCCACCCACACAGGAAGTCCCGCCTCCGGGCGCCGGCCCACGTGACCAGAGCCAGCCTCAGGCCCTCTTTGGTTTGTTCCTCTCTAGAACGTCAGTGAGGTGCATTTATTTTGCACCTGGGCGGTGAACTGGTGGCCTAGTTTTCCTGGAACTGGAATTTTAATAGAGCGATACGGACAATAGACAACAAATGTAGCGTTAAGTGCTCTGAGGAAAAATTAACGGGCTCAGAGTGACAGTGCCATTCTAAACAGAGTGGTCCCCGAATACATCCTGAAGTGTTGTTAGCTAAGCAAACATCTGAGGAAAGTGAAGTACTTTCTAAGTACCAAGGGAGGAGAGGACGCGGAGCACACAAACGTGAGAGCCACCTCAGCAGTGTGGCCAGGAGAGGTGAGAGGGTGGAGGGGTGCGGTGCATGCCAAGCAGTAGTTCTCAAGGTGGGGTACCCTAGCCCCTAAAACGTCACATGAAAACCGGTTAAAACGGCTTACAAAGGCAAATGCAATGTATCTAGCCTCATCCCAGACCAAGTGAATAAAAAAAAGAAAAAAACAGAAGGTGGGCCCAACAATCTTGTCCTTTAGATGATTCTGATTCAAATGCAATGTATCAAGCCTCATCCCAGACCAACTGAATAAAAAAAACAAATTGAAGGTGGTGCCCAACAATCTTGTCCTTTAGATGATTCTCATTCAAAGTTTAAGGTTGAGAAATGCTGAAGGACAGCCTGGTAGGCAATGGCAAGAACTTTGGGTTTTATTATGAAATGAGAAACCATGGAAGAGCTTTGGACAGAAAAATAACAATCTGATTTAGAATTGAACAATCACTGTATATGCTAGCTGCTCTGAAGACAGACTTTACAAGGCCAAGAACAGTCCATTTGAGAAACTGCTGGCTTTGCTGGGATGGTGGGGGTAAAGGTGATGAAAAGTAGTTCAATTCCTTATCTGTTGTAGGTAGAGTGGATGGGATTTGCTGGTTGACTTGATAGGGGAAGCAAAAGACAGTAGTAAAGGATAACTCCAAGATTTTGGTCTAAGTAACTGCAAAAATAATGATCTACCTTAGGGAAGGTACAGATATGGAGGATGGTTTTTGAGATACCGAATGGATGTAGCTGTATTAGTCTGCCATAACCAAAGTACCACAGACTGCATGGCTTAAACATATATTTATTTTCTCACAGTTCAGGAGGCTAGGAAATCCAAAATAAGGTCCCAGTAGAGTTTAGTTCCTGGTGAGGGCTCACATCCTGGTTTGCAGATGGTCACCTTCTTTCTGTGTCCTCTCATGGCATAGAGACAGCCATTGTCTCTTCCTCTTTTCATAAGGACGCCAGCCCTGTTGGATTAGGACCTCACCTTCATCCTTTTATCCTTTGTTACCTCTTCACAGGCCTTACCTTCAAATATAGGGTCAAAGTTTCAACATAAGAATTTTGGGAAGGATGCAAATCAGTTCATAGCAATGGCCTAATAAACAATTAAATGAAGTGTCAAAAAAGAAGTTAGATATGAGTCTTAAGTTCGGAAACCTAGAAATAGGTTGGGGAACTGGCAACATATCTATGGTATTAAAGCTACACATGTAGAATTGGTTGAAATTACCTAGGGACCACAAGAGAAAAACTCAATTGAGTTTTTAAGGTGAGGGAAGGGGGAACGGGAGAGGGAAGGGAGGGCATTAATGTGCCCTCACCCAACAGGCACAATGAAAGGGTATGTGGCACACCTGGGTGAGGGGCACAACTACAACAGGGACTTAAACACAAAGAATGTAACCTAATTGTTTGTAACCTCACATTAATCCGAAATTTTAAAAAAAGGAAAAAAGACTGGGTTTAGTAGCTCATGCCTGTAATCCTAGCACACTGGGAGGCTAAGGCAGGTGGATTGCTTGAACTCAGGAGTTTGAGACCAGCCCGAGCAAGAGTGAGACCCGATCTCTAAAAAAAAAACATAGCCGAGTATTGTGCAGTCCCATCTACTTGGGAGCCTGAGGCAAGATGATCTCTTGAGCCCAAGAGTTTGAGGTTGCTGTGAGCTATGAGGCACAGCACTCTACAGAGGATGACAAAGTAAAGCTCTGTCTGAAATAAATAGGAAAAAAAGAGAAATTACTTAAGGAAATTAATTTTGTGAGTACAGAAAAGGTCTAAGGACAAGAGACATTTCACAGTGAAGAGCTGGAAGCTAAAAAAGGAATTACTGAAAGAACCAGCACTTGAAGATTTGGATAATTTTTAGTCTACTCATATTGTAAAAAATGGGAAAGTATGCTCTGGAGAAAACATCAAGGATGTGGCTAGACAGCTATTATTTGCAAGAGATTAGATATGTGGCTTATAGATCCAATTAACTATCTCAGCAGAAACCATGAAAGTTTTGACTGAAGAGGCAGAGTTGGCATGAAATGAAGGCAGGCTGTTGGACTTCTGGGCTTCTACAGGTAGGAAAGGGGTGACAGGGCAGATGAGACCAGTGGGATTGCTTCTGCCACCATAGGCCTCCTTGGGCCACCTCCTCAGTTCAGAAGGTCACAACTCCAGTGAGCCCTGAGAACCCAGCATCAAGCCAATGGGGATTATTTTCAAGCCTTAATTTTTCATGTGGGAAGGATATGAAGTTTTAGGGGTCAGAAGACAGACAGCTATGGTTTGAATTATGTCTCCCTTAAAAAAGATATTTTGAAATCCTGAGGTACCCCTGGTGATCTTATTTGGAAATACAGTCTTTACAGAGGTAATCAAGTTAAAATGAGGTCATTAGGGTGACGTCTAATCCAATGACTGAGGTCCTTATAAAAAAGGGAACACACAGGAGAATGCCACGTGGTGACAGAAGCAGAAATTTGAGAGATGCTGCCACAGCCCTGCTGACACCCTGATTTCAGACTTTTAGCCTCTAGAACTGTTATAAATTTCTGTTATCATAAGCCCCCCAGTTTGTGGTACTTCACCACCATAGACCTATTGTTGGACATTTAAGAGTTTCAATTTTGGGTTTTCATAGATATAGCAGATTTACAATCATTTTCACAGAATTGCTAGTTCAAGGATACAAGATTCTATTCTGAGGCTATTGACTTGCATTATTAAATTGTCCTCTATATTAAAGTATTAATCTAAATTATCTCAAATAACGTGAGAGGCCATTCCTTATACTCAGTAAAGGTTTGTGTTTGCCTTTTTTTTTTTTTTTTTTTAAGACAAGAGTCTCACTCTGTCACCCTGGAGCCACATGGTGTCATGTAGCTCACAGCAACCTCAAATTCTGGGGTTGTAGTGATCCTCTTGCCTCAGCCTCCTGAGTAGCTGGAACTACAAGCATGTGCCACCACACCTAGCTAGTTTTTCTATTTTTGGTAGAGACAGGGTCTTACTCTTACTCAGGCTGGTGAGCAAGAACTCCTGAGCTCAAGCAATCCACCTGCTTCAGCCTCCTAGAGTGCTAGGATTACAGGCATGAGCCACCATGCCAGGCCTGTGTTTGCTTTTAATCACCATGAAGTTCTGATTTGGGTATTCAAGATGTCCAAAGATATACTAGAGCAAGTAGGGTAGAACATTATAGACTTAAATACTGGAAATATTCGGTTTAGTTTCAAGGTTTCTAGATTAGATTAGTCTCCTAGATTGTGATTCACTTAAGCAAGGCTGGACAACTCCAAATATACTGTATTGAAGAATAAATATGGACAAAGCAATCACAGTGGAAATAAATATCAGCTTTATTAACACTCAAAGTGCCATTCATTTATATTCATTCCATTGTCTAGAGGGTTACTTAGAGTAACCCTTTGCACCACAATCTTTCAAAAAAATGAACATGTAAGAAAAAGCAATTTTCATTGTGCTAATTATTGCAGGCCTTCATGCATGTAAATCTAAACAAAGATGTGTGCCAACAATATACAAATTTCCATAGAAACAAAGTCATTGATCACTAACAAAATATAAACATGGTTTCTTTTATATTAGATTTTTTAAAAAAAAGCTATTTACCAGCAAGAAAAAACAAGTACCAAGTACAAAGAAATTATAAAACTTAGAAATTTTATACATTTTTACAAGCACAATTTTGAATGAACAACTCAAAGTCAAAATGTGCATGGAATGTGGCACATACCACACCATATCTGGCTTCTGGTAGGTTCTTCTAATTACACTGATTCCTTTTTAACATAATAAGCTTAGTGACATTCAACTTCAACAGTGGACTTTATTCCTAACGCGAGTAATTTTACATAGTACCGCATATTAAAAACAAGGTTTTCTTTAAGTACAATAATGTTGTCACACTGGAAATCTAATTTCCAATTTTTTAGTAATCTGCCAGTTACTTAAAACACCCAGTACAGTATATAAAGACACAACAATGCATGTTTGAACATTTCTAAACTGATTTTTAGTTAATTACAGAGAATCACAATATGCCAATCTGTTGTTTTATAAACCCAGTCTGACCTTGCCTATTAAGGGGAAACCTAAAAGTTGTAATCATCTGAAATAGAATAAAGGAAATACTCAAAAACAACAGTAGGACAGGCCAACAGCAACCAGAGATATAAAATCTTGACATCTCTTCAGACAACTTAGTTTTTCACATTTTTTCATAGCTCTGAAAATTCAAAGGCCATTTTAGTTGACAGTGTGTTTTTGCTACTGCTAAAAAAAAAGAAATTTTTTTCTCTTAATCTGCATTTCACAGAATTCTCTAAAGAAAAATCAATGTTCTTCCTTGCAGTAGTATTTTAACTGAGCTCTAAGTACAATTTGTGTCCAATTCTGGAAATACAAATACATTTTGAATGATTAAAAACAAAATTAAAAAAATATTTTTGATCAGCCAGCTGAAAATATATTTATATAGTAAATAATCTCTCAGAAAGCTTTTATATATATTTAATTATCCTAACTAAATAGTACCTTTATAAAACAAGTTCATAAAAATGTAGAAATGAAATGAAAGTAAGAACTTACTGGGATATATACATGTGCCTACAGACAGAACAAAACATCTCCACACAAACACACATCCCCTGATACAGAGTTACAAAGCATACTTTCAACTTAGCAATGGATTTTAGAATGCATTATAAAATTAGAAAGTAAGGTTGAACTCCTGAGTTCTTCAACAAAGATAGAACCATAGATAAGTATACTTCGTAAAAGCAAGAAGGTCCATTTAAGTCAGTAATAGCAGTGCAGAAACTGATAGCTACATCTTTAAAGAAGTTAAAACACAAGAGACAGGGACAGTAGTTCAATGCACGCATTCATGATGCTCATCCACTCAACAATTATTGGTCAGAGTAGTAAGATCAGTGTACAAATTAAACAGTTCTCAAAATGTGCAAAAAAGTCAATCTTAATAGGAAAAAAACCCTTTGTACATAATTATAAACTGCCCAGCATTCAACTGAGATTAAAAACATTTATAGAGAGAAACCAATAGGTTAAATATAGAGAATTTAATGGCTACATTTAAAAACATACATTAAGTCAAAGGGTAAATTTACAAATTGGTAATTTATAGTTTGCAATAATTAAAAGTTTATTCTCAAATTGATCTAAGTTTACTTTTATTTACAATGAACAAAAAGAACCATGTGAAATGTAAGAGATGTCAGACAGTAAAAGCATTTTTGGTATTAACTCTTATAATATTTCAGAATGCAGGGTAGAAAATTTTAAAACCAATAGCAATAGAAAAAATGTAAACTTTTCACTTACTAATTAAGATTGCATTAAAATAACTGTTTGTTTTTAAAGAAGTATTCTTATCCTTAGACACTGTATTTTCAATTGAAAGTGTATACTGCAAGGGTTTGGCCCACTTCCTTTTGCCCATCAGCCTTTCCAGATCAAATGTTACCACTAGTCCTGTCAACTTATTCCAGGTGGAAAACAATCTTTGGAAAACTAAGAATATGTCAAATCAATTTTGTAGTCTGTACCTAATAAGAGTTAAAGATGTAGTTTTGTTACTTCTCTCTCCCCTCCAAGTAATGCTAATGCTAAAATCACTAGTTACAAATGGTTTTTAAAAATAAATTCTAAAAAAATATAAATAATTGAACACAAAAGTGCTTTTCAGTAAAGTCTGAACTTTACTATTCTCAACTGGCATTAAGAGGTTCAGAAATCCTTGTCTGGGGACACATCCTGCACATATACTAGAGAGCAGACACTTTCTTATGTTCCAAAATGTCTATGGCACAAAGCAGACATCAGTCCATAACCTACTTTTATTCACAGCTTTGCTGAAATGCCCCTCAAGTCAAACATAAGTTCATAAATGTTAAGACACTAGGAAGAAAGTACGCCACCAACAGGAGGCATCAGATATATCTACATCAATGTGTATCTATGTGCACCTATGGTCAAGTGACATTAATAAGATTGGCACATGTACAAGCTTAAGTTTGTAATATCTATATAGTTTCTTAATAGAAGTAAGTTCTGCATGTCTAAATGCAAACTGAGCACCTGTCCTTTTCCTTGCAGAATAGACTGGCATATAAATTCTACTAGTACCTGCTTTATCATTTTTATACTATTAGCTTACAAGTGGGTAGAAGTAACAGTGCTAGTAAGTTTGGCTGTGAGTGCAGGGAATATAAAAGCTTTGGTTTAAAGTGATTCTGATAATACAGATTGTATTACAAACAAGAAGTCACCAGGCAGAGGGAATAATAGTACTCACTGATTTAATGCCTTTGCTATTATTAACAAAAATACCATGTGACCGTCAATTAAATACACAATTATGAAAAATATGAAGAATTACATAAGAAACCGTGAACAGGCAACAGATAAAATTTATTATTTTTTAAGGTAGCTATGACTCCTCCCTCATTTTTCTGAAGCTCAACCTTTACTGCTTGCACTACTACTAAGAAGAGAATCTAGGCTCCTCTGAGGGCTCATTATTATCTACAGCTCTGAAAGGTGAGTATAGGAGATGGGAGGGCCAGATATTTCCCACACCCGTCTATCCTAGCATCCCCTCCAGACCGTGGCAAAGTCAAAGCCAAGCTAAAGACAACTAGGAAGCAGGAATAGCACCTTCACGGCACACCATCCCTAGCCAACCAAAAAGAGGTATAAGAGAATTTCCATTTGAATAGTTAGTAAACTAAGGAAGTTTGTTTTGATAATGTCTGACAGAATTTCTGTTTCAAAGAGTTCATGAAGAACTGTGTAAAATCAATTACTTCCTATTTAAGAATTATGTATAGCTAATTATTGTATATACACACACACACAAACTGAATTTTAATCTACTTTTTAGCAACCAAGAGCATGGCAATTTACAATACATACCTTTATTAAACAATCATTATTACTAGCTACTTGGGGTAAATATACTGGTGTTCCTACCCAAGGATGATTATACCTATCCATCATCAAGTCATACATTTTCAAGTTGTTCTTCCAAAAACAGAGACTGACCTAATTGGACACTCATACCTTTCTCTCCTTCCTACCCCTGCTCCAACTCTAAATGCCACACACACGCATACACACACACACACACACACACACACACTCTCTCTTTGCAGAAAAGTAAGCTAAAGTGTAGTCAAAATGTTACTTAAAAAGTAAGGATTAGAATTCACTATCCCTGGATTTCTTGCTCATAGCTCTAAGCCTCACTGCCTCAACATTTGTAAACCATTTGAATGACTTCTTTAGGGCAAAAACAACCACTCTAACTCTGCTGTGAAAATCATAACTGAACTATGATATATAAAGAACTTGGACAGTACCAATATGATTGAAAATCAACCTGGAAAACAATTTACTGTCTCTTTAGAATGAGAATATCTCTTTCTCTATTAGAAATCTCTTTCTATATTAGGAATTCACATCTAGTGGAGACTGCAGTGCATCTATCACAAACAAATGCTAAAGTTTCTCTCGTAACATTACAAAAAAAAAAAAGGAGGTAGAAAAGGGTAGGAGGAGGAAGTAGGCATTAAGAAATGTGTAAGGGCCAATACATAGTCTAAGGCCAAATGAACTCATGAAGCCTACTGATTTTGGAAAAATCTTCATTTTGGTGGGTAACAAATTATTAATATAAAATAAAATTAAGGCATACAGAGAAAAGGCACTACTAAAAATTAACAACTGAATTTCTTTTCATTAATGTTAACCAATCTTCAAATTCAAATAAATATGAACATTATATTTGTAACAAAAGCCAAACTTAACGATAAAAAACAAGATGGTTCAAAAGAAATTGTCCTGATCTTAGCATAAATAATACTGTTGACACTATCGAATGTTTGGGTTTTTTCCCACAATTTAGACCAAAAGAAAGTATTTTTTTTTCTTTAAAAGGACCTCATGGTGGGCGGGGGGCTATGCTGTTATGGCATAATTGTTCTTCATCACTGAAACTGTTTGAGGAGAGGCTAGTTTACAGTAAGAGGGGTCCTGAGAGAGAGGCTGTGTGACCAGGACAGGTGGGGAATCCCCCAAATTTGGGGATACTTTTACTCTATTCCCTGTTGTTAATGACATTTCAGTTTATAACAGCTGGTAACTACCCAAAATTGTTTTTCCCTTCATAAAAAAAAAATTGTAACATTTTAAAACGTCATTGCTGAACTTTGAGAGTTAAGGTATGCCATAAAGTATCTGTTTGCCCTTGTTCCTCTTAAACTGTCACTTCTTCAAGAATGTTAATTTAGTACCTGATACAATAAGTCACAATTATTAAATAAGCAAACAAAAAAGATTCATTTTATTTATGAAAGGATAAATGTATATACTTGATTGACATCAGGTGATTTGTTTTTTTTTTTTTTTTAAATCAAGCTATGGATCCCTAGACCCCCAAATGAAATCATTGGCACAAAGCTTTGCCATGGGCCAAGGAGTATGCATATGGCTTGATCCTCTTGCTACGCTATTCAGATCTGACTTGACTTTATTAGTATTTCACATATAACTCCAGCTCAGAAACATGACAGAGCAGCCTTATGACATATACGAGAGCTGGAGTAGCAGAAAGCTGAAGAAACAGTTTCACCTGTTGAACGTGGTTTCTAATGGAAATACGGTAAAGATGCTCTGAAGTGGAAGCCAATTCTATTTACTCTGAAATCAGAGTTTTTTCTTTAATAGTTCAGCAAGTACATTAATATTTCAATTTCATATGCATTATGTAAGGGTGACTGTGCCTTTTAAAACTTTGCAAGGCAACAGTCATTTTTTTTAAGTTAGATGTTTTGTAAACAAGAAAAAGTGCTGAAAATTACTAAGATGTTCATACTAAAATTTTCAGCCTGTCTAGTTTTAAATACACTTTAAGGAATTAACCAATCAAAACTTCTGTTAGTTATTACGATATTTTCAGCTGTTTTATTTGATAAATTTTATTTGCAGTGTAAAAGATCTTATATTTGGTCCAAGCCTAAGTCACACCACTTTAAATCTCTCAAGGCCTAAGTAGAAGGATATTTCCTGAAGAGCACGTAGAAGACTGCTAGTGTATCTTCTCCAGCACCAAAAAGTCTGCCACTGTCAAAGCAGAATGCATTTTAAAGGCACAAAGTCAGCAGTCTGGCCACTTTCCAGCCTCAGCAAAGAAACATTACAGTATAGAAGAATCAGATATGCATTTAAGAAACAAAATACATTTAGAGTAATCTTAAAAAGTTTGTATTTCATTTGTTGATCCATATCATTATTTGAAAGAAGAATAAATGGAGTGTTATATTTAATTTCCCCTGATAGAGGTGTTTCTTTTCAAAAATTTATTTTTATTAATTTACTTTTGGTCTCCCATACCCCCACCCCCACCTTCAAGCTTTTTTGTTCTAGTAGTTTTTACATATATTAACTTTCATTGTGATTTTTGGTACCTTCACAACTTGTTTGAAATAAATTCACATCATATTTTATATAATAACTCTGTAAACTATTAGTCTATTTTTAAGTCTTTACATAAAGAACATTACTTTCTCATAGTTAATAGTATTTTTCTTACAAAGCAAAGGCCTTCTGCAGCAGTGTTAAAGAAGTAGCTTCTTTTCAGGTGCCCTTATTTTCCACAGCATTTTAGAAAAGAAAAAGGAGACTGAAAAGAGCAAACAGTTTTGCCATGGGTTTTATAGTCTCCCCCAATTTCTCTAAAGAGCATTTGTTTCATATTCTGCACTGCTGGTTACCCTGACAGACCAAAAATGAGCCAAAGGGAAATCACAACCACACAAGACAAAGATATGAGGAAAAAGCCCATGGGCCCAGAGACCATGGTCTTGCTCAAGTAGAAAAGATGCTCTCACTCATAAAAAAAGAAATTATAATAGATCCATACACTTGGGGATTATATTTCTAGCACAAGATTTGGCAGTTGATTTATCAAGGTGGGGCAGCTAATTCTTTTTCTTCTTTATAAGCTATTTTCTTTGATTTAAGAGTGTAAGAGAAGCACAGACAACTAATTTTGTGCTTTGACTTCTCAGACTAGCTAGTGGAATTTCAAATATTCCTACAGGGAATGCCAGGTAAGACCTTGATACAGTAAACCAAGACTACCTAACTTCAGAAACAAAGTATAAAGAGTTCCTAAATGAGCATACCTTTTGGCAGAAAATAAGAATACCTGAGTCCCTTATGAATCCCATGAAAGGCATCACCTTCAGGGCCTCTAGGAAGACTATTATTTTCTAGACCTTTAAAAATAAAGTACCTAGCACTTGCTTTAATATGCTGAAAAAATTGCAAGTGGCCAAATTACTATCTTCGTTTTTCTAGTAGTACAATTCCATTAGAGATAGTGGGACCTTTCCCAGCTGTCTTGCTCCATTCAATGTCCTTGCTCTTAGTAGACACCTTATACTAGAAATATATGGCAGTTTTTGAACCTTTCTGTTAGTATTTAATACTGTTTTGATATGCTTTTCTTTGCCCCAAATTATGAACTTTTAAGGAAAGAATTTTATACAGATGGCTGAGTTCAAAAGGCTCAGTGCTCAAATTTATTTTCTTTCTGAAATGGAAGAGTTACTAATTTTGGTGCAATATGAAGGTAGTAAAGAAGTGATTGCTATATGTTGTTTGTTGAGATCATTCACCCTTGACTAAAAGCAGTGTTATCTGGTTTTATAAAAGCTTCATTTTGCGCTGTATCTGCTTTCTCTTTGAAATTTGTTTTTGCATTTACTGTTTTGTAAATTTGTTTTTCGTTTTTATCAGTTAAAGACTTTGGCACTTTTGATACAAAGTATTTGAGCCAGAATAATTCTTGCTTCTCTTGTGTAGTCTATGTAATAGCATTCCTGATGCCAGTGGTGCCCTCCTCATAGTGACAACCAAAACCATATCCAGAAATTGCCAAATGCCAAGTGAAATTATCTCACTCAACTGTTAAAAACCAGTTTTACATGACAGCTATTTTTCTGAGGTGCTTTCGTATTCTGTGATCCCAAGAACAAGTGTTTCATCTCTTGACACTAGTTTTTACACATGGGTACTCTTGGCTAAACTCTCATTTCCTAAAGAATATTATCCATGGGGAAGCAGGAGCTAGAAATAGGAAACGCGTATATAGGATTTGGATTATTTCTCCATTCCTTCTATTTTGGGACTTTCTCCTGCATAGTTTAAAATATACTAAAAACATTTAGTTCTTTTTTCATTATTTCTGTTGACTGGCAAATGTGGTTTCCTCTATTGCTCACAGATTTAATGAGAACATTATTCTTTTGTCTTTTACTTGGATTGTTCATTGACTTTAAAATAAAATAGAATATTTTTTAAGTAGAAAGCTATCCCTCAAGATTGACAGATTCCAGTAACATGGATCTATTATAGTGTTTGCTTATTACATTGGTTACGATTCACAAATAAACATACCTCTTAGAGAGTCGTATCTTTTATCAAGATTCCTACTGAGCAAAAAGTTTGGTAGACAGAGGTTAAGAGCTAAAGAATACAGATATAAGAAGGAACCTATATTCTTTGAGTTGAGTACCTATCCTAAACTCAAGTTTAGGGCTCAATCCCACAAATGAGGATCTATTTTAAATACTATCACTAAAAACTACAAATTATACATTATTTTCTTCTCCTTGTTTTCCATGTCTCTCCATCACACCAATATGTCAGTGATATAGGGAAAGACTCTACAATCTTTAGGTATCCCGAATGATTTGTTTGTACTAAAAAGAATGACTATGTACTAAAGTGCTTTATCTCTCTGAACCACATCAGTACATTATAAAAATTAAAAAAAAAGAAGTTTCAAGTTCTTGTAAGGGAAAAAAAAGATTAAATATAAAAAATTTAGGCTACTATTATTATTAAACAAATTTAACCAAGAATCAAGAGAAATACTTTCCCTCTTGTCTTTTTTTCTCCCCCATCTCTCTTTTTTTTATATAAAAAAGAAAAGTGCAGTCAGAGAGAAGGTGAATGAACAGATGGGAGCTGGGTAGAGGCACAGGAGAGGTTACTGGCTGTTAGTGATAATGCACAAACATGTGCCTTAAGAGTTCATCAGCGGAAGGTCTCAGTTTGGCCTCTACGAAAATCCGTTTGAGGAAATCTCGAGTATAGTCTGAGACATGAGGTGGCAGCTTTGGGTTTGTTGGCTGAGTGGCAATTTTAAAGATGGCAGCCATTGCTTCAAACTCAGCCCAAGGTGGCTTTTCAGTTAGCATTTCAACCACAGTACATGCTACGCTCCTAAAAAGAAATAAAAAGAATACAATGCAAACAATATCACTATGAAAGACAGCTAGTTAGCTAGAAAGGGAGAAGCAGGAGTGAAATACACATACATTTAAATATTACTTGATTTAAAGTTTGAAGTTTCTTTAAAAAATTCTATTACATAAAATTGTAATTAAAACATTAAAAAAATGAAAATAAACCACCATTTAATAATAACTATCATGTTAAATGTTTGGTAAAGGACATTACTCATTTTATTATTTTTGTTTTATACAGCTGACATAAAAAATAATTTTTGCCTGTATTTTACAAAGAATACGAGTAATAGAAATTTTTGTCATCAGGAATCTAAAATGAATATTAAAATTTTTTCTAAGTAGGAAGTACAGAATGGCCATCTTATGTTCTAACTTAAAATTATTAAGCAATTAAAGATTAACTGAATTATAAAGCACTGACAAAGATTATTTTTTAAAGTTCTTTAGAGAAATAAGATAGCTTTTTTTTTTTTGAGACAGAAAAAAACATAACCCCCAGTAGAGTCCTGTGGCATCACAGCTCACAGCAATCTCAAACTCTTAGGCTTAAGCTATTCTCCTGCCTCAGCCTTCAGACTAGCTAGACTACAGGCACCCACCACAACACCCAGCTATTTTTTGTTGCAGTTGTCATTGTTGTATAGCAGGCCCAGGCTGGGCTCGAACCCACCAGCCTTGGTGTATGTGGCCAGTGCTGTAACCACTATGCTATGGGTGCCAAGCCAAGATAGCTTTTTAATGCTATGATTTGCTTAAGACAAAATTCTTTCTAGAGAATGGAAGACAGGTTCAAGGACTCTAAATATTTAGTCAATTATAATCCTCAATGAGACATAATTAAAATAGTGCTAATCCCTGCAATTCCTATATCCTATTTCAAAAGTACAAAAGATAATTTAAATCTGGCTTAGTCGTCTTCATGCTAGATGGAAATACATAAGTAGGCAATCTTCAGGCAAACCTCATATCAAAACCTACCAAATATCTGCTTTTCTGCCATATCCTTCTCCACTGATCACTTCAGGGCTCATCCAGTACGGTGTGCCTGTGACAGACTTCATACCTGTTCCTGACAGACAGATGGTCTGAAGCCGTTTGCTGGCCCCAAAATCTCCTAGTTTGACATTGCCTGTTGAATCTCGTAGGATATTTGCACCTAAAAATAAGAAACAGCCTAATTTCATTAATCTTATTGGTAGTCTGGAATATAATATAAATATAAAAGAACAGCAATAGAGAATTACTTAGTAGACTCTTCAATCTGTCTCCTAAAACTAGGATACTTTTCATCCTCCAAGCAGTACCTGGCACCAGGCACACAGTGGGTGCTCATTAAGGATTTGATCTGAATTTGCTTCAGATCCTAAGAAGGTTCTCCTACTGAAAAGGACTGGCAAAGATTGGAGGTGAGGATGAACAAGAGGAGAAAGAGGGAAAGTGGTAAGAATGAAGTTCAAGGAAGGACTGAGGAAGCAGGAGCAGGCTCTCGGCCCTGTGTTCTCTGTCAAAGCAAGAAGCCCTTGGCTGAAGCTTATTTCCCTGAGAATCCAGCTTCTCAGGAGCTTCCTAAGGAACCTTCATGATCAAAAACTTCTAATATTTCCCCACCCCATGTCACCCCCCCTATTGCTTAAACATTAGTTGCCTTATAAAGTTGTTCTTAATATTGAGTTTTGCTTTATATTAATTTTGCTTCTCAATTTCTAATATTTTAAATGTCTCCTAAGTTTTGGACTTTTCATCTGTTTTAAAATTTCATTTACCTTTATGATAAACTGTTTAACTGAGACAGCTTCAGATTTATAGAATTACTGCAAAGACAATAGAGAGATTTCCTATATATATGCCCCCACACACAGTTTCTGTATTATTAAGATCTTAAAATAGTATGGTACATTTGTTACAATTAGTGAACCAATACTGATCCATTACTAGTAACTCAAGTCCATACTTTATTCAGATTTCCTCAGTTTTCCCCTAATGTCCTTTTTCTACTCCATAATCCGACACTACATTTAGTCATCATGTCTCCTTAGGATCCTCTTAGGGAAGGCACTTTCTCCCCTAAGGGGAGACTTTTCTTGTTTTTGACGACCTTGACATTTCTAAGAGGAGTACTGGGTCAGGATTTCGTAGAATATCCCTTACTTAGGGTTTGTCTAATCTTTTCCTCTTGGAGAGGAAAATCAGAAGCAAAGTGCATTTTTTTTAAGACAGAGTTTCACTTTGTCACCTTAGGTAGAGTGCTGTGACATCAAAGCTCACAGCAACTTCAAACTCTTGGGTTCAAGTGAGGCCTCAGCCTCCCAAATAGTTGGGACTATAGGCACCTGCCACAATTCTTGGCTATGTTTAGAGATGGTGTCTTGCTCTTGCTCAGGCTGGTCTCAAACCTATGAGCTCAGGCAATCTACCTGCCTTAGCCTCCCAGGGTGCTAGAATTACAGGCATGAGCCACCATGCCCTGCCTGCAAAGTGCATTCTTATCACATGATAGTAAGAGAGCATACTGTCAGCATCACTGTTGATATTGACTTTGATTACCTGGCTTGAGATAGTACTAGTTCATCAGGTTTTCACTGTGAAGTCCATCTCCCACCTTAGCCTCCCTTTCCAAACTGTACTCTTTAGATGAAATTCACCACACACAACTCACAATTAAGGAGTAGAAAGTCATGCTCCAGGCTGAATAGCTACATAAATTATTTAGAATTATTCTGCAAGGGAGATTTGTTTCTCTTCTCCCTTTTATTTATTAAATCATTCATTTATATCACTATGCTCCAGGGTCATCTTGTATATTTTCTTTACCAGTCCAAGAAGCAGCCATTTCCCCCAAAAAGGTCTGGTTTCCTTTTAGCGGAGAATGGTATAAAAAACCAAACCCCAAGATCTAGGCACTTAGGCTCATTTTTTTTTTTTTAAGAGACAGAGTCTCACTTTATCACCCTCAGTAGAGTACCATAGCATCACAGCTCATAGCAACCTCTAGCTCTTGGGCTTAGGTGATTCTCTTGCCTCAGCCTCCCGAGTAGCTGGGACTACAGGAGCCTACCACAATGCTCGGCTATTTTTGGTTATAGTTTGGCAAGGGCTGGGTTAGAACCTGCCACCCTCAGTATATGGGGCCAGAGCCCTACTCACTGAGCCATGGGGCCACCACAGCCTCATTTGTTTTTAGGTTCTACTTTCCCTTTTTTCTGGGATTAAAAATCCAGTTTCTGCCTTTTATCAATTATTTCTCTTCTCATTTTTAACTTTTCCTGCAAACTACCTGTTTAAAAATTAAGCCATTTATTGTCTAATTTTAATTTTTATATCAATTCTTATTTTTAAGTCTTCCATAACCTTAACCATATTTTACATTTAAAAAAAAAGATTCTTTCTTTCTATGCTAGTAGTCTCTAGTAGTCTTTTTTTGGTCCACTTACCATTTTTTAAAAAAACTGTGATCTCTAAGAACAGTGAAGAAAATCTACATTATAGACTGGAGAAAACAGACTCTTATGAGCTTCTGTACTTGTCTTTCTGTTCTCCCAACAAATTTTCCAGCTTAGTCAATAATAGTTCTCCAAAGCCTCTGTCCAGGGGAGAGTCCAGGACCCATTCTCTGCAAACCTTAATCCCAAATTTGCCACAGTACTAGCGATCCTCAAAAATAGCACTGCCTATTTAAGATCTCCTACTGTCTGATACTTACAGGAGGACTGTCAAGAAAAGCCGCTATCTTTAAAATATTTAACCAGTGGAAGGACAACAAGTCAGTTTTTACTGCTTTGAGTATGGTATGAGCAGGAAAAAACAGGGTGTCACAGACAGAAAAAGTTATCACTGGGGAGAGATCACCAATGCTGAACCAATGCTCACTCACAGGAGGGGCTGAGGAGAAAATAAGTAGCCAGACTCCTGACACAGTTTTCTATTTTCAAAAAACTTATTTTGGATAAGTTAAAAGTCCATCATTGGAGAGACTTTTCAAACATACACAATACAGATAGAGAAGTCTATATAGCCATCACCTAGCCCCAACATCCACATGCACCGTCCTGCCCTAACCATACTGCCAACCACTCGCCCCTCCCTTCTTTAGTATCTGAAGCAAATTCAAGACATCAATAACTAGTTCAGTACATATTTGTAAAAGACAAGGACTCTTACCAAACCTAAGAAGACAAATAATAATCTCTTAAGATTATATTAACAAATACATAGTTGGGTATTTAATTTGTTACATTAAAAGAAGTCAGAATCCAAATAAGGTCCAAACATTGAGACTCGTTAATATATCTTTTAAGTCTTTCCTAATCTAAACTTCCCTCCAATCTCCTTTTTTTTCTTTTGCAATTTATAAAGAAACTAAGTTTTTTGCTTATAGCTTTCTAATGGTCTAGCTTTTCCTGACTGCATCCCAAAGGGCTGTTTTAACACGCTCATCTGCTCCATAACTTGGTGCCTGACTCTGGACACTTGATCAGATTCAGGTTCAATTTGGGGGCCTGGGGTATGGAACAGAACTAGATAGATGATACTGTATTCTAGACTCTTTATTTTAGCAATGTCATCATCTATTAATGCTTACTGCCTTTATCTACATAGGTATTAGTTCATTATTCCTTATTTACTTGATAGCCAAAATACTTTTGTAAAGATAGTTTCTTTTCGCCCACTATTTAGTCTTCTGTGGTATAGTCAATTTAAGGAAAAAAAAGGCAGAATAGAAGAACTAGCTTTTAAAATGAGTTGGGTCCCCAGCAATAATGATCAATTCATTTTTACCTTGAGTTTCATTATGAACTCATAGATTTAAACTTAAAACCAATCCACTATCTTCCCTTCCTCTTACCATTTAAAAGTTGCTCATAAAAATTTGGGAAATAGGCCGGGCATGGTGGCACACACCTATAATCCTAGCGCTTGGGAGGCCAAGACGGGTAGATTGCCTGAGCTCATGGGTTCAAGACCAGCCTGAGCCAGAGCAAAACCTTGTCTCAAAAAATAGCCAGAAGTTGTGGTGGGCACCTGTAGTCCCAGCTACTGGGGAGGCTGAGGCAAGAGAATCACTTGAGCCCAGGAGTTTGAGGATGCTGTGAGCTATGATGCCACAACACTCTACCAAAGATGACAAAAAAAAACAAAAAAAAACAAAACTGGAAAATATGGAAAAAGTTAAAAGTCCATAGAAGAAAACAACTATCACTCATCTTGTCATTTGGTAATAACCATTGTGAATCATGCAGAAATTTTCCTTCTAGGTCACACCTGGTTTTTACAAACTTGACATCATATTGCATATCCTATTTTGTGCCTTGTATTTTTACCTTATGGATATATCTGCCCTATAATGTTTTAAAGTCAGCTTGCTTCCGACCTCCTCTGGGTCAAATGACTCTGTCTGGCAAGGTTAGAAGATCCACAAAAAGGGTAGCTCTTTCAGCAACTTTGCCTCGCTCCATTCTGAGGGCTAATGAGAAGCTCGCTTGAATAGAGATTATTCCTAACTGAATCATTTTTCTGTGAGGTTCTCTAAGCAATTAGGTTTTAGACTTAACAACTGAGGTCTGCCCAAATGGGCAGATCATAAACCATGGCCCCATCCTTTCATATTTGCCAGTAAGCCCCATTCTGGCATATGTGATCTGGCTCTCAGGTGTTCTGCAGATTCTACTCCAGCACCAGGAACTAGTTAGGAATGTTCTCCTTGGCCTGAATAAGGCTTTAGTCAGTATGTTTCACACCACAGGAAAGAAGCAAAAGCCTGGCAGCTTCTAAGAGCTTTTTTGAATAATATATTTGATAGAATCAGGTTTACCTACCCAAATAAACTTGCCCAGCCCAGGCAGGGTCAGGTTCATGGCCCATCCAGGAAAGGTCAGACTCATGTCTCTCCCAGGAAATAGGAATACCACCAATCCTGGCTGCCCCATAGCCTACATGTGGATTTCTCCCTAGTCAGCAATATCACCCCACCTTCCCTCCAGGTGGAATAAAGCCACTTTAATTGCATGAATTGGATCTGTGTCTTGCTTTCATCTTGCATCTCAGAATGATTTTATCCTTGGGTCCGGAACCTTTCAATATTTATACAAACACACACTCTCTCTTACAGTTATGTGTTGTTTGATGACTGGGATATGGTCTCAAAGATGCAACATTAGGCAATTTTCTCATTGTACACACATCGTAGAGGGTACCAACACAAACCTAGATCATCTACCTATCCTGACTACACATCTGGCTATGTAGTATAGCCATCACGAAATATGTGGTTCATCATTGACTGAAGTATCCTTATGTGGCACATGACCATAAATTCATTTACTTTTTATTTTTATTCATCAACTGATAGACTGGTTTCTAAATTTGGAGTCACAGCCCACTTACTTACAGAATCATACTTTGGGTGTGCTTTATAGTATGGAGTTTTAGGCATTCTCAAATTTTACACATCCTTTTTTGTCATTTCATGCATTTACTTATACATTAAATCCTTGAAAGCAACTGCATTTTTGAGAGCCTTTGGTGGTGATGTTGTTTTTTTGGGGGGGTGGGGGGGTGGGTTTTGTTGTTCTTAATGTTTTTGAGATAGGAGTTTCACTCTGTTACCCTGGGTAGAGTGCAGTGCAACCTCCAACTCCTGGGCTCAAGTAATCTTCCTGCCTCAGTCTCCTGAGGAGCTGGGACCGCATGCTTGTACCACCATGCCCAGCTAAGTTTTTCTATTTTTAGTAGAAATAGTCTTGCTCTTGCTCAGGCTGGTCTCAAACTCCTGAGCTCAAGGGATCCTCCTGCCTCAGCATCTCAGAGTGCTAGGATTACAGGCATGAACCATCATGCCCAGCTATGTTTTTGAGTTTTAAAAAGTGAGTTTAACTGAGAGTTCATCACAGCTCAATTTTTGGGTTCTTTGCTTCCCTCCTCTTTATTCTTTCCCTAGGTAATGAAATCCATTTCCATTAATTTCTTTCTTTTTTTTCATTTTTTAAGCTATGCTTATGTATTCTTTCAAGCACAATCTCCATGACCTCAAGATAAACTATGTTATCACTTTAGATAACTTTTTAGTGTTTTCTAGGTATCAGAAACTGTTTTAAGCATATACATGCATTGACTTGTTTAATCCTCACAAGAATTCTATGAGCTGGATGCTGTTACTGCCCTTATTTAAGAATGAAGAACTGAGGCACAGAAAGATTAAGTAACTTGTCCAAGGCCACATAGTTCATGATGGGTAAGACCTGAACTTGAATGATGCCATGTAGAAGCAGAGCCCCTACTCTTAGCTACTTGATTCTAATGCTTATGCAATATGTAGGAAAACATGGTATCACATGTACAGTCTCTTAAACTGAATTGATTCTTCGAATCCCCCACAGCGTGCTCTCCATTTGTGGAGGCCTGAACATCAGAACTGGTCTGATGAAACACTGACAGAGTCTGTGAGAAAGCAAGAGAACTATTTACCTGTGGCAATTTAAAGGCAGATGTATTAATTTACATGCTAAATGTCTTAACCATATCACTTGTCTCATTCACATATGCAAAGAACTGTGTAATTAAAATAAAAAATACCTCATTACTTACCTTTAATATCTCTATGGACAATCATATTACTGTGCAAATAATGGACACCCTCCAGAATCTGACGGGTATATTTCCTAGTCACATTCTCAGTAAGAGCTCCATATGCTTTTAATTGGTCCTTAATTGAACCCTAGAATAAAAGAGAAAAACAAAAGAGTCTACTGTATGGGTTGAAATGAAAACTGCTATTAAAGCTTTATTTTTATTTTGTAAAGAGTCCTCATTCACAATTAGGAGGCTATGTATTTGGAGAGGGTAGGAATTCTCAGTAAAAACATAACATGCTACCCAACTGAACATTTTCCTGACTAGAACCGTGAAAGAGTATGGTTCAAAGCTAAAGAAAGCCTTTTAAAAACTATTTTTTGATGGTGCTGGGAGAACTGGATATCCACATGCAAAAAACTGAAACTGGACCTGCACCTCTCTTCACTCACAAAAATTGACTTAAGATGGATAAAGGACTTAAATTTAAGGCATGCAATGATAAAAATCCTCAAAGAGAGCACAGGAAAAACACTGGAAGATACTGGCCTAGGGAAAGACTTTATGAAGAAGACTGCCATGGCAATTGTGACAACAATCAAAATAATTGATTAATTAATTGAAATTAAGTCAAAATAATTGACTTAATTAAACTGAAAAGCTTCTGTACAGCTAAGGAGACAACAATCAAAGCAAATAGACAACCTACATAGTGGGAAAGGATATTTGCATATTTTGAATCAGACAAAAGCTTAATAACTAGGATTTATAGAGAATTCAAATTAATCCACATGAAAAAAGCCAACAATCCCATATATCAATGGGGAAGAGAGACGAACAGAACCTTCTCTTAAGAAGACAGATGAATGGCTCGCAAACATACAAAAAAAATGCTCATCATCCTTAATTATTAGAGAAATACAAATCAAAACCACCCTGAAATATCATCTAACCCCAGCAAGAATGGCCCATATCACAAAATCTCAAAACTGCACATGCTGGCGCAGATGTGGAGAGAAGGGAACACTTTTACACTGCTGGTGGGACTGTATGCTTTTTGGAAGGAAATATGAAGAAACCTCAAAGAATTCAAGCTAGACTTCCCGTTTGATCCTGCAATCCCATTACTGGGTATTTATCCAGAAAGAAAAAAAACCTTTTATCATAATGACACTTGTACTAAACTGTTTATTGCAGCTCAATTTACAATACCCAAAATGTGGAAATAGCCTAAATGCCCCCCAACCCTAAAATGGACTAACAAGTTGTGGTACATGTATACCATGGAATACTATTCAGCCATTAAAGAAAAATGGAGACTTTACAGCATTTGTATTAACTTGGATGGAAGTGGAACACATTATTCTTTGTAAAGCATCATAAGAAGGGAGAAGCATGAATCCTATGTACTCAATTTTAATAGAGGACAACTAATGACAATTAATGACATGATGGGCAAAGGGGAGAACAGAGTGAGGAGGGTGGGGTAGGCAGAAAGGAAAAGCAGAGAGAGAGAAGGAGGAGGGTTGGGGTCTTGGTGTGTGACACATCTTGTACCCTCAATGAATCCCCAACAATAAAACCAAAACAAAACAAAACTATTTATTAACTGATAATCTTATTTTTATTACCATCTTGTTTCGAACTGCCTCCTATTGCTTGCAACCCTGTTTTTATAAATTACCTAGTACTGTTATCGGACTTTTTTTGCCCTGAATATATTTTCATTTTTCCTACTCATACAAACATGTTGTACTTGAATTTTACTTATTTTGTTCTTATTCTGTTTTTAAACAGTGTTTTATTGACATCTATTGCTTCCTCAAGGGAAAAAGTAAATATGATTAGAAAATCAGACCACATGAGATTTTTAAGTTTTTCCTCTATATAATCAACACTCTAGTTCAAAATGTGAAAAAATATATTACAGAGGATTTTCAAATTTTTTCAAGTCATTTTTAGGGCAGGATGAGGTATTATCTTTTGAGAATGCCAAATCAGTCTGAGGTGAGACATAGGCACTTGAATTTTGAAACAGCTTCCCTAACAATTCCCATGTGTAAGCTAATTAATAATCACCATTTTAACAGATGGAAATGGAAAGCCTTCCTGAGGGAAAAAATCATTTTTTCACCAGAAACTATACATCTGATGAGCTGCAACATGAAGTTCAAAGTTCATTTATAATACGTCAAAATAAAAAAGGTTGAACTGGAATCTAATTTAGACTTTAGATCTCACTTGTAGTTTAGAGGAAACGAAGAGATAAAAGAACAAATTAAACAAAATCCATGAGAATACAATTTGTAAAAATCCATGAAATAAGACTGTTAAAAGAACTGTCTGTCAAATCTACATCATATGAAAACTGACTGCTTTCAATAAAAACTAGACTAGAACTAAAAGCTGGTCTGAATAAATAGCTATAATGAGAATTTTAAGGCATTTAGGGAAATCACAGGATGAACTACTATAATGTCTGTACATACTTTAGAATACTTCAGCATTAATGAGTTAAAAAATACAAAGATATATAAAGAGGATAGAAAATATTACCCAGTTCTAATTTAAAACCCTTCCAAAATGTCCTTAATGAGGATTAACATTTTATAATCAAAGTTTTTGTTTTTCTTTTGTCAACTAAGACTTTAAATAGAATATGTCTATTTTCTTTTTTAAGATTTTATTTATTTTTATTTATTTATTTACTTATTATTTATTTTTGGCTGGGGTTGGATTTGAACCTGCCACCTCTGGCATATGGGGCAAGTGCCCTACTTCTTTGAGCCACAGGCACCACCTGAATATGTCTATTTTCAAAAAACTTACCCTTAGGGCAGTGCCTGTGGCTCAGTGGGTAGGGCACCAGCCCGATATACCGAGGGTGGCGTGTTTGAACCCACCTCTGCCAAACTGCAACAAAAAATAGCTGGACATTGTGACGGGCACCTGTAGTCCCAGCTACTTGGGAGACTTAGGCAAGAGAATCACCTCAGCCCAGGAATTTGAGGTTGTTGTGAGCTGTGACGCTATAGCACTCTACTGAGGGCAATAAAGTGAGACTCCGTCTCTTACAAACAAACAAACAAACTTACCCCTGGCATATATTCCATAAATATGGAAAGTGTTTTTTCCTGGGGATCTCTCAAACAGCCATAATACTGAACAATTCGCTCATGCAGCAAGTTTTTCAACAATTGAATTTCACACTCAAGTGCATTGACTTCCTGAAAGACAGAGCTCACTGTTAATTCTTTTCAACGTTTGTTAGTAAAAGCAAAATATTCTAACTTCAAAGACCACCAAGGTGATTTTATTCTCAAATTTTTATTTCCCAAAAAGGAAACATTTTAAAGTCTCTAATCAATATATTTTAAAACATTCTTTGTTGACATGTAAAGCAACACTAACTCAGATTAGGAATAAAATAGAAATATTAAAAAACAAAAATCCAAAGTACAGAGTAGATAAACATATCTCATCATCTATTTTGCAAATAATTTATACTAAGGAAAAAAACAAAAATTCTACAGTATGCCATATTTATTTTTTAGTAAAAATACTTCTTTTACATGACAAAGTACAGTGATTTTTACCTTGCTGGTCTCAGGGCTATCTGGGTCAAACTGAACTTGCTTAACAGCCAATTCTCTTCCTGTATCAACATCATAACAGAGGTAGACCCTGCCAAAGGCTCCTTGGCCAAGCAGTTTGCCCAATCTCCAGTTGGTTGGAGCTCGAGGTGCTAAAAAAGAACACTTTCTTAAAATGCAGTAGTCATATGGCACACAACAAATGGTTAAGGGCTAACTGAGTATACTGCATTAGTAACGTTCTTAATTGAATGTACTTGGGAATAGGGGAAATCATGACTATCCAAATTCACAACAGTCACGATCTTTCAAAATTTTTCTCTAAATTTAGTCAATTTTCTTTTTTCTTTAATTTAGTCAATTTCCTAAGAATTCTAAATCCAAATAAGCTTCATATCCCCATGACACTAGTTTTTCCTGAGATTGTTTTTCCTGATTACAAAACGTAACAATATCTTTCACTCAATCTCAGATGTCAAAGACTGTAAGATGAATTATTTCTAATCTTTACTGAAGCAGTATTTGCAATTAGTTTTCCAGCTTCTGCTTACAATGAAGAAAGCTGGGAAGAGCATGACCTCTATCCTAACAACAAGAGAAAACTAGGTAATCTAAAAATTATAACCTTTACTGAACACATCAGAAAACTAAGATTGCAGAGTAACCAACTCGCCTGATATCTAAGGAAAAACTGGTACTTCCAAGGAGAGATGAAACGTAAGCACTGGCTTGCTTGGGGCAGAGCATAGAAAAAGACTCATACAAGCAGATAAAACCAACTCTGGTCCATTTTTAACAAGTGTGAGCTGGCATAAGAGTTTTGAACCTTTAGGAAAACTAGACACAGGTGAGTTCACACCTGCTCAAAGTCTTTTCTGTGGACCTCTACTGAGCACTCTCAGAGCAGGAAACCAGAGAAAGCCTCCCTTGGTGGTAAGGCTTGGTGAAGGAGAATGGTTCACTGCTGTGGGAAAGGCAGGCAGCTCCTCCCAGATCCTTCCCCCTTAAGAAATAAGAGCCTTAAACTGCTGGAGAAAGGACAGCAAACCTTGTCACCACCAGGTAAAACCCCACTGATACTAAGGGAATGGAAAAGAAAGAAAACCCTATCCCTGAAAGAAGGGCTGAAAAACCTCTGACCCTGATCATTAGAGTCCTCCAACTCCTGGAAGATGGGCAGGATCCCTGAAAAAGACCAACTCAGAGAATCAGGGAGATGAAGCCTGTTTAAGCCTAAAGCTGGACAAGGCAACAGCCAACCCTCCATACTACCTTCCCTACACAAGGCTAAAAAAAAGTAGCAGTAATCTGCTGAGAAAGGACAAGGGCATAGAAGAGCCTCTCCCCCTCTGAGAAACAGATACACAGGAAGGCCAAAAACTGAGGGTGGAGTAGGACCATTAAGAAAATCCCTCTAAACACCCAACAACTAGAGGAACCTGAAGTCAGTGATGTACAAGGACCAGGGCAACAATAAAATCCAAACCCAGCACAATTTGTTGACTAGATTTGACTCAAAGTCCCACAATAATGGGCTAGCAGATCTGTGCCTATTTCCAGACATAAATTCTATTTACCTCAGTCTCACTGCCCTATACTTGATAACTAGCATCCAAAGAAATACAAGACACCAAAAAGCAAAGAAAAAAAGTCAAAAAAGAAATCAGTCAACATGACCAGACCAAAGAGGTTCAAACAGAAGAAAAATTATTTTTTTTTGAGACAGAGTCTCACTATGTTAACCTCAGTAGAGTGCTCTAGCGTCACAGCTCACAGCAACCTCAAACTCTTGGGCTTAAGAGATTCTCTTTCCTCAGCCTCCCAAGTAGCTGGGACTACAGGCACCTACCACAACACCCAGCTATTTTTTGGTGGTTGTTGCAGTTGTCATTGTTTGTTTGGCAGGCAGGCCCAGGATTTGAACCTGCCAGCTCTGGTGTATGTTGCTGGCGCCCCAGCCACTTGAGCTACAGGCACCGAACCACTATTGCTAATATGTTAAAGGTCCAAACGGAAAAAGGAAGACAACAAGCATGAACAGATGGTAAATTTCAACAAAGAGATGGAAACTGTAGTAAAGAAGCAAATGAAAATGCCTGAAATAAAAAACAGTAACAAAAATAAGGCATTCCTTCAGTAGGATCATGAATAGACTCAATAGGGCTACTGAGCGTGGTGGCTCACACCTGTAATCCTAGGACCATGAGAGATTGAGGAGAGAGGATCATTTGAGGTCAGAAGTTCAAGACTAGCTTGAGCAACACTGGGAGATCCCCATCTCTACAAAAAAATAGAAAAGTTAGCTGGATGTGATGGCTTGTCCCTGTAGTCCCAGCTCCTTAAGAGCTGAAGTAGGATGATCGCTTGGGCCCAGGAGTTTGAGGTTGCAATGAGCTACGATCATGCCCTCATGTCCAGGCAACAAAGCACAACTCTCTCTCCAAAACAAAAAAAAAAGAAAGAAAGAAAAAGAAATGGATAAACTAAAAGCATATATAAAAGACATTCTTTTCTTATTTTAATCACTTTAAACGACAGCTGTATAAAGCAAAAATAATAGTAATCTAGTATAGGGTCATAGATGTAAAATAAACTATGACAACACTAGCACAAAAAGGAATTCAATTTGCAAATAGCGCTACAATAAACATCTCTGAACAAGAATCTCTGTATCCACTGCTTACATGGCAGAGTCCACATACACTGGAATCTGGTCTTAGTTACCACTGCAGGCTTATTCTCATTATTTTGAGTAAGATTCCTGGTATCAGCCATAGAAGTACTACTCCCCATTTTCAGAATATGCCATGGCCTCTTGCACCTGTTAGCTCCTTAACTGGTAAATTTCTGCCCACATTTAAGATTTAGATTAAATGCTATACTATAATTATTACTCCCCATTAGATTATTTCTTAGAGATCGTATTTAACCTTTTGCCTGCAGAGCACTCAGAAATTAAATGTGCCTACTGGTGTTGTTCACAATAAATGAACATCTTGTTTGAACATAGTTGTTCACAGTCAAAAGGTTAAAATCTCAGTGATAGGCACTCAACAAGGATATACAGAATGAATGGATAAACAAAGAACTAGGGGTTTTTTGTTTGTTTGTTTTTTGACACAGAGTCTCACTTTATTGCCCTCTGTTTAGTGCTGAGGCATCACAGCTCATAGCAACCTCAAACTCTTGTGCTCAAGCGATTCTCTTGCCTCGGCCTCCCAAATAGCTGGGACTACAGGTTCCCACAACAACTCCGGCTATTTTTGTTTTTGTTTGTTTGCTTAGCAGGCCCAGGCTGCATTCGAACCCACTAGTCCTGGTGTATGTGGCCAGTGCCCCAACCACTGAGCTATGGACACCAAGCCAAATAACTAGTTGTTAATAAAAGCAAAGGACAGGCTTGGTGCCTGTGGCTCAAGCAGCTAGGGCACAGGCAGATACACCTGAGCTGGCTGGTTCTAATCTAGCCTGGGCCTGCCAAACAACAATGACAATTAAAACTAAAAAAAATAGCCAAGCATTGTGGTCCCAGCTACTTGGGAGGCAGAGGCAGGAGAATCACTTGAGCCCAGGTGTTGGAGGTTGCTATGAGCTATGATACCACGGCAATCTACCCAGGGTGACAGCTTGAGGCTCTGTCTCAAAAATAAATAAATAAATAAATGAAAGCAAAGGACAGAATTATCTAAAATAATTAGCTTATTCCTGACATTCCAACCATTCATGACCTCTTTTGAGGAGTTCATCTTACCCTCAGGATTTGCTTGGTATTTACTCCTTTTAATATTGAAAAACTCTACAAAGGTTTTGGTATACATTTCACTATGCCAACTTCCATTACTTACAACGGCTAGGTGGGCTGATGTCCATTACAGTCAAAGTAGGATTGTCGATGTCACTTCCTCTTCTTCTTATTCGACTATCATCATACTCCGGGGTAAAGATGCTGCTTCCACTACTGGTGCTTAAGGAGTGATCAGTAGGACTGAAACTCACAGGAGACCGGAAGCTGGTCCCCTGGGTCCTTCTAGCTCTTGGAAAGGTTTTACGACCTAAAAAATGAAAACAGAATTACCTTATTCCTTTTATGTTATGCTTTTAAAGTACTTAAAATTTATAATGCAGAAAACAAATTTATCTTGTGACTAGGAAATTGAAACAGCAATGATTGGGAGGGAAAAAAGATATAGTATATGAATGCAAATTCCAATAATCTCTTATAGGAAAACACAAATCACAGAAAAGAATTCCCTCACTTTTAGATAAAAAGGAGAAAAATATCTTCTTATCATTTCCATGATTTTAAAATGTAAATGATTTGAAAGTTTATAGGTAGCAATTATTTTTTAAAGGGAAAATATAAGAATTTCATTATGTAGGAGTAATTTTCCTTTTTTTTTGAGACAGAGTCTTACTTTGTCACCCTTGGTAGAATGCTGAGGCATCATAGCTCACAGCAACCTCATACTCTTGGGCTCAAGCGATTCTCTTGCCTCAGCCTCCCAAGTAGCTGCCACAATGCCTGGCTATTTCTAGAGATGGGGTCTTGCTCTGGCTCAGACAGGTCTTAAACTCATAAGCTCAGGCAATCCACCCGCCTCAGCCTCCCAGAGTGCTAGGATTATAGGCGTGAGCCACAGCACCTGGCCTAAGGAGCAATTTTTTAGTTTATATAATTTAAAAATTACTCCTTCTGGCTCGGTCCCTGTGGCTCAAGTGGCTAAGGCGCCAGCCACGTACACCCAAGGTGGCGGGTTTGAATCCAGCCCAGGTCTGCCAAACAACAACGATGGCTGCAACCAAAATAGCCGGGCGTTGTGGCGGGCGCCTATGGTCCCAGCTACTTGGGAGGCTGAGGCAGGAGACTCGCTTGAGCCCAGGAGTTGGAGGTTGCTATGAGCTGAGATGCCACAGCACTCTACCCAGGGGGACAGCTTGAGGATTCTGTCTCAAAAAAAATAATTAAAAAAAAAAATTACTCCTTCTCTTTTGTAAGGAAAAGACAAATATTATACAGTAAATTGACACAAAGCTAAAATATTATTATAGTTATGACCCAATTTTCTCACAAAAGCTGCTTTAACAGAAAACTAAGTGATTCAGGAACCAATTTATTTCTAAAGGTTTTATACAAATATAAGAGTTTTTAGATTTTATATTTAATTATGTTTGAGATTTTTTTTTTTTTGAGACAGAGCCTCATGTTATCCCCCTGGGTAGAGTGCCATGGTATTACAGCTCACAGCAACCTCCAACTCCTGGGTTCAAGCAAGTCTCCTGCCTCAGCCTCCCAAGTAGCTGGGACCACAGGCGCCTACCACAATGCCTGGCTATTTTTTGGTTGTAGCTGTCATTGTTGTTTTGGCGGCCCAGACTAGATTTGAACCCGCCACCTTAGGTGTATGTGGCTGGTGCCTTAGCCACTTGAGCCACAGGCATTGAGCCTATGTTTGAGATTTTTTAACAAACTCTTCTTATGGTCAAATTGCCAGAAACTTACCATCGTTATACTCTTGATGATGATATGAAACATGATACCTTCTTGGATATGTTCCGCCTTTTCCAAATTTCTCAAAGATAGGGTTATCATAGTCTGTTAAGAGATATAATAGACATAAAGTAATATGTCATTAAGAAGTGAAATATTTTTAATAATGAAAAGTACATTTACAAATTTTTATTTGATTTTTCAAAAATCTACCCTCTTCCTCCCAGACAAAACATCATTCAATGACAAAAGCATTTAAACATTTAGAATGTATAAAGCCTAACCTGAAAATTCCTGATGGTTATCTGGGTAGCTCTGTGCCCTAGGCATTCGTGATTTGGGGTAGCTCTCTCTATAAACAGAAAATGTCACATTAAATCAACAGAAAGTATGCAAACAATGCATTAAAAAAAATCTTTAAGCAACATCTGCATCTACTTGTGTGTATATGTATCAAAGTGCTCACTCTGAAAGGTTAACATAACTGAAAGAGAGAAACTTCTCTTTAAATGCTTATTTGGTACACGCAAGCACGTACCAAAATGATGTATTTTGAAATCATAGTTGTTTACAAACACCGGTGTTTCAATCTGCGCTCTGGCACTTAACTGTGAAACCTTGACAAATCATTTTCTGAGACTATTTTGGCAATTATAAAAAATAAATAATAATTTCCAACTCATCGAGTGTTACAAATAAAGTGTTCAGGACAGTGCCTTGCAAATACTGAGTACTCAATATATAGCTTTCTCATTACTACTAAATTTCTTAAATGTCTCCCTTCAAGTAGACATTGACTCTGAGGTTTCATATACATGGATAAGAGAAAATTAAATGCACATGCCCACACAGTATTAGTTATCTTTTCTGAATTTGCTTTCATAGAGCAATCCTTGAGGAGATTAAACAAGTAACAATTTTAATACTGACTGTGTCTGTGCTACAGAGTAACCACCAAGAACACTGTCCTACTGAAACCAGGAGGGGGAGCACTTGTAACAAAAAAAATCCAGTTTGCAACTTGATACTTCTCATATTCCTGAAGAGCTTTTTCACAAAAGAAAAGTAACTTTAATTTTTGAAATGGTAACTAACACACTGGGCCACAATTATCAAGAAAGTAAACTATTTCTAATCTGGTTTCAGAGTGAGCATAATCCTCAACAGGTGAAATAACTCAAGAAATCCTGAAAGCCAAACATGAATGAAAAATTTGATGGCAGTTTCACACACACAGTTTTAAAAATAAATGTACATAAATCCTCAGTTTGTGTTTGCCTTCAAACATATAATTTTGGCAAGCAGGAATACCTGAAATATAATAACCAGTTATCATTTTAACTAATAAAGATACCAAGTCCAACAAGGTTAAAGATTTATCCAAACTGTAGGAAAAATTCATTTGCCATAATTATAAACTAGTACCAATTACTTATATCCCTCTGAATGTGGCACAAAAGAGATTTTACTGATAATTCAATGTGCTATCTGAATGCATATTCACCCACATGTATTAAAAAACAAAAACTACAATCAACATTACCCATCCAAAGGACTGTCCAGTGATGGACAACTTCCTGAGCCAGAATTTTCAGGACTACTTAAAGATAATGGATCCAGCATCTAGAAAAATAGAATTCTATCATGATTCAATCTGATATAACCAAAAGTTAATTTTTTTTAAAAACTGCTTTATTGAGATATAAGCATGCAACATCGAGTATACAATTCAATGGCTTTTAGAATACTTAAGAGTTGTGCAACCCCCACATAATCTCAGAACGCCATACCAATAGGGGTCAGTCACTCCAGAGTTACTCATCATTAAATGTCCCCTACGTATGCCATGACTTTAGAATGTCCTAAGGGAAAAATTATTTCTGTGCAGACTACTAACTAAATAATTAAATACCAAAATACTTCACATAACTTTGCTTATTGAAACTGAACAATGGACCCACCCAAATTAATACTAATGACACTGTAACTGTTGCATCATTAGAAAGTATAAACTACTGCACTACTGGGTGCATACAATGCAATGTTAAAAAAATAACAGCAACTTCACGAAAACATTTTAATACTAAAACATCCAAGTAATTTTTTAAATGTTTTAGAAAGTTCACAAACCTCAGTTTCACAAAGTTAGATATCTATGGTTTTATGCTTTCTTTGAAATGTTAAAAAAAATCTGAATATATTGGCTCAGCACCTGTAGCTCAGCAGCTAGGGTGCCAGTCACATACACCAGAGCTGGCGGGTTCAAATCCAGCCTGGGCCTGCCGAACAACAAATGACGACTATAATCAAAAAATAGCCGGGTATTGTGGCAGGCACCTGTAGTCCCAGCTACTTGGCAGGCTGAGGCAAGAGAATCACGTAAGACCAAGACTTGAGAGGTTGCTATGAGCTGTGATGCCACAGCACTGAGGGCAACATAGTTGAGACTAAAAAAAAAAGAAAATCTGAATATAATCCTAGGATTAGAAAGCAAATGCCACACATCATTCGTTCACTCTCTTACAGATAAGCAATACAGGAAAACTAGCTTTATCCCAGCTTTCTTTATGTTACAATACATACAGATACACACAAATTAACAGGCATTTTCCTATATTTTTAACTATTTTATTCAGTTAAGAAAGATTTGGGATTGGAGAAAAGTAACACACACACACAAAACACCTGCCAAATCACACTGATCTTGATGACATCCCTTTAAATAAAATGAAAAACAACATCAAACTTTTGCTTACTTGGTCCATGCTCTCTGGAATAAACTCTCCTTCACTGTTGATACTTGTAAATGACCCATTCCGGGCAACCTGGTGTAATTCATCGGGAATGTATCCTGGGGGAGGAGAACTTCTATCTCTACTAGTAGAACCTCAAAGGAAAAAAAATCATATGATTTATAAATAATCAGCAAAGAAATCAATTTTTCCTTCAAATAGTTTGTATTTCTGAAATATATCAATAACAATTTTAGCAAATTAAATTCAGTTTTTATTAAAGCTTATCAGAACATTGATGTTTGTAAAACTAATGTTTTTATGCCCTCTGTAAATCTGTACCCTACTATAATTATTAATCTCACTGTAATATTCATTCATACTTACTAGGTAGTATGTAGTTTTCAGACTACTCATGGGTGGATAACACAATATAGATTTTTACATAAATGACAATGCTTATGAACTTCTAGAGGTCATCCATACCCAGATGTTTGTTAGCTTTTTAAAAATAATTTATAAGGCTCGGCACCCATAGCACAGTGGTTACAGTGCCAGCCACATACACCGAGGCTTGCCAGTTCCAACCTGGACCAGGCCAGCTAAAATAACAAGGACAACTGCAATAAAAAAAAATAGCTGGGCATTGTGGTGGGCACCTGTAGTCCCAGCTACTTGGGAGACTGAGTCAAGGGAATCTCTGAAGCCCAAGAGTTGGAGGTTGCTGTGAGCTGTGACACCACAGCACTCTACTGAGGCTGACATAGTGAGACTCTGTCTCAAAAAAAAATAATAATAATAATTTATAAAAGGCATAATGATATAGTGAAGGAATATGGGCTTTGTAATCAGAACTCAGTTTAAACTTTAGTTCCAGTTGTTTGCCAGCTGTGTATCTTGGGAAAGCTACCCAATCCTCATGAACCTGTTTCCTCGTCTGTAAACATGGGAAAGTAAATATCCTTTACTTGCAAGGGGTGTTGTGATGGTAAGCTTATTCATAAGAACATATGCTACACACCTGGCTCCATGATAATTCTTTCTATTCCCTCTCTTTTAATAATTGGAAACCTAGGCTCGGTACCTGAGGCTCAATGGGCTAAGGTGCCAGCCACATACACCTAAGGTGGCAGGTTCGAATCCCCAGCCCGGCCGGCCAAACAACAATGATGGCTGCAACCAAAAAATGGCCAGGCATTGTGGCCGGCGCCTGTGGTCCCAGCTACTTGGGAGGCGGAGACAGGAGACTCACTTGAGCCTAGGAGTTGGAGGTTGCTATGAGCTGTGATGCCATGGCACTCTACCCAGGGGGATAGCTTGAGGCTCTATCTCAATTAAAAAAAAAAAATTGGAAACCTAAAGTGAGAAATTCTTCTTAGTCATTTAGCCCCTAATAGGTTATTTTCAATTTGGAATCCTGGATTTTATTTTTCGGTACTTAAAATTAGGCTTTTATTGTGACAAGTTGTATTCCTGGAATTTGAATTTCTCCATAGTTTAGAAAAATGGAAAATCTGGCATTAATGTACAATAGTTCATTTAATTCATATTTCTTATGTGATAATAACCTACTTTATTTGACTTGATTCCATGATGCTATGTTTATTGATACAGTTTCTCCTCTTGCCTTGTAATTTTAAAAAATTGTAAATAAAGTCCTTTATATGACCAAAACCAAAAAATAATAAAATTAGAACTAAACTATAAAACAGACATGGGAGAGTTATGTGAACATTGAAATTCTGGTCAAATTTAAAACAAGAAAAGCCTAAGCAGTATATAAAGGGGTCATTGTAAGCACATGCCAGCATTTGCTCCTTTCATAGAGAAAGAGGAAAATGTTTACCAAGAGATGTTCATAAAAGAGAGCATTGTCTATATTGCTCTGTAAAATGATTAGGTGCTCAACTCTGAGTCAGGATTGATTTGGGCTTCCTGACAACTATGATCACAGTGATCATATTGTTCCCAAATATTTTCATGCCTTCCATAGACCCTCGTTGATAAAGGAAGATCAACATACACAATTACTAAATGGAGATAGAGAAGAAAAAAGGCTATAAAAACTTCACCTCCTGACTTGACAACTCATTTTTCTTACTTTTTGTTAGTGATAATGCCAATATACCAGCATACATTCTCATCCCAAAGAGAATAACATACAAGAAAAAAGATGATCCCGTGTACCAAAGGTACTCCAATTAAAGGCACTCATTAAAGCAGTCCCAATAAAAGACAGTAATTCTATGCTTCACAACTTCTAGTTTCTTCTTATGCTGGCACTGAAGTCAAACACAAATATTTATTAGTAAAAGACTGAGGTATTCAGTGCAACTTTAATTCAAAATGAATTTAAAATGCCAATTTAGTGCATTCACACCTTGTCTTTTTAATGCAACGAAAGTAAATTGGCAGTTTTTTACTTTAAAATGACAGGTACTGTAATGTGATAAGAAATGGGGTAAAAGAAATGTACAATTAATTGTAGTCATGCTTTCTAGTTTGAAAAGAATAATGTACTTTACTAATGTTCTCTTAATTTATTGCTATTATACAATAATTTAAAAATGATGAAATGGCATCAGGTTAATCAGAGAGCTAGAATCTGAATTAAGGTATCTCAAATATTCTTCCTCCAAATATTAAAATTATACTAAAATATATCCAAATGAGGACAAGCCATCTTTATTTTACTTGTGTATAATCTCTGCTGCTTACATTTCTAGCACTTCTGAAACCAAAAGTAAAATTTACATAAGACACTTAGAACATGGCTCGGCGCCTGTGGCTCAATCGGCTAAGGCGCCAGCCACGTACACCTAAGGTGGCGGGTTCGAATCCCCAGCCCGGCCCGCCAAACAACAATGATGGCTGGGTGTTGTGGCGGGCACCTGTGGTCCCAGCTACTTGGGAGGCGGAGGCAGGAGACTTGCTTGAGCCCAAGAGTTGGAGGTTGCTATGAGCTATGATGCCATGGCACTCTACCCAGGGAGATAGCTTGAGGCTCCGTCTCAAAAAAAAAAAAAAGACACTTAGAACAGAATGGTCATAAAATAGCTTTACTGGGAATCAAAAAAGAAGATGAATAATATATACATTTTTTGGTGGTTTACAAGCTAATTTAACCTTTTCTTTCATTATTAACAACACTTGTCTGTTACCAGCCTATTTTAGATTCCCAGCCACATGCATTTTGTCCCACCCTCCTCCCTCTTCATGCTTCTCCTTCTCTTCAACTTTTCCCCTTCCAATCTATCCCTCACATGTGTTTTCATTCTATCTTTAGTGATCATATTCCCTGCCCTGCGTGTTAAAAACATTTATAATAGTGGTTTTTTGAGCAATGTAATGCTTTTATAAAAGTGTAGATTTTATAAATATATAGATTCATCAATACTTTATACAAACTGAAGAAGAGGCACACAACTGGGGAGTTTAGAGCACCTCTGCCCAGTCCATGCCTTGCTAATAGACCCTCCTTAACAAACACTACATTGGATCCTTATGTCTTTATACCATAAGCTTAATTAAAATAACACATTATGAGCGGGAAATAAAAACTAAATGCTAGTAAGTAACAATAAAGCATAATCTGAAATTCTTAGCAACCTTTATTTTGATAGCACTCTTGGCAATAACTAAAACCCTAGAGCAGTGATTTTTCAACCAGTATCCTGCCACAGGATCCTAAAGTCATTAATTAAATTATTTCATAAGAAGTTCAGGCTTGGCGCCTGTGACTCAAGTGGCTAAGGCACCAGCCACATACACCTAAGGTGACGGGTTCGAATCCAGCCTGGGCCCGCCAAACAACAATGATGGCTGCAACCAAAAAATAGCCAGGCATTGTGGCGGGCACCTGTGGTCCCAGCTACTTGGGAGGCAGAGGCAGGAGACTCGCTTGAGTCCAGAAGTTGGAGGTTGCTATGAGCTGTGATGCCACGGTACTCTACCCAGGGGGATAACTTGAGGCTCTGTCTCAAAAAAAAAAAAAAAAGTTCAAAGCACTAGTCCTTTTTTTTTTTTTGATTAACATAATTTAAGTGTGCCACAGAAGTTTAACTACAGGTCCAAGTGTACTGTGAAATAAAAAAGGTTGAAAAACACCACCTTAGGCTTGGCCTGTAGCTCTATGGTTAGGGCACTGGCCATATATACCGGGGCTGGCAGATTCCAACCCAGCCCAGGTCTGCTAAATAACAATGACAACAACAACAAAAAATAGCCAGGCATTGTGGCAAGCACCTATAGTCCCAGCTACTTAAGAGGCTGAGGCAAGAGAATAGCTTAAGCCCAAGTGTTTGAGGTTGCTATGGCTGTGACATTACGGCACTCTACCAAGGGCAACATAGGGAGACACTGTCTGAAAAAAACAAAGAAAAACACTGCCTTAGAGAAAGGCTCATGAATTTAAAATATAGTGTATTATTAATTTTAATATACCAGAATTATTTTTTTAGTTTTTTATTCCCCATTCTATTTATACAATTAAAACCTCATTTATTTGAATTTGTTAAACATTAAAATACCATGAGTATATAAACCAAGAATTTAAATCAAAGATTACTAAACCTATAGTATTTGAAATGAATTTCCAAGGGACATCAGGAACTAAAATATAGTTAACTTACACAAAAGTACACAAACAGAATGCTATTTATTAGGAATATGGTGCTGCCCCTACATTAAAGGAGAAGAAATTAAGGAATCACTTATTTCACAATTCAGACATTAACTTTACCTATTAGAGAAAGCCGTTTTTTCCTTTCTGCTTCAAATGATGTATTATCCAAATCTTCTACTGATGGCAAAGGTTCTAAATTAGTAGCCTACAACGAAAAAAAGACTATTAATGTTATTTTTCCCCTTTGGAGCTTTAAATAGAAACTCTCCCCTACCAAATACAATCTAGCTCAGTGGTTCTCAACCTTCCTAATGCTGCAATGTATTTTCATTGTTAAAAAGGGGTCGTGACCCACAGGTTGAGAACCACTGATCTAGCTATTCTATATTGTTTGCTTGCCTTATCAAGTCTTTGAAATTTTAATTCTAACATAATTCTTCCCAAATTTTCGGTTTTTACTAGTTTTATATGTAAAATATACTTACTTATAATTGTGACTGTGGATTTGAGGAGTAAGAATATTAAACTACAGTAATTAAAGTATATAAATTTATATTTAATCATCTTGAAAATATATTAATGATTACAGAATATAACTTTCATATATTGACTTTTAGGCAGTAAGTCCTACAATTGTTTTTGTTTGAGACAGAGTGTATGTTGCCCTCGGTAGAGTACCATGGCATCACAGCTCACAGCAACCTCAAACTCTTGGGCTTAAGCTATTCTCTTGCCTCAGCCTCCCAAGTAGCTGGGACTATAGGCACCTGCCACAATACCAGACTTTTTCAGTTGTAGTTATCATTGTTTGGCAGGCCTGGGCTGGGTTCAAACCCGCCAGCTCTGGTGTATGTGGCTAGTGCCCTAACTGCTGAGCTACAAGCACCAAGCCAAGTCCTTTAGTTCTTACTGGAAAAAAATATCCTAATTCATACCTGTGTATTTCCATTTACTACAAGTAATATCTTGAGGCTCTTCATATGAATACTACGATCCAGCAGTTCCACAGCTTTGTCCAAGTCATCTTGTGTAGTTAATGGAATTACCAACTAAACAAGAAGGAACATAAGGAATTATGTAGCCGTCTCACTAAGTCAAATTCTTCCATAGCATTTCTATTACTAGGGAATTGTAAATGTCAAAATGCCTCACTCTTTGATATATTACTACAATGAAGTCTGAATGAGTACATGTATCTATATCAGGTGTCCTCAAACTATGGCCCGCGGGCCACATGCAGCCCGTTTAGGACATTTATCCTGCCCACCGGGTGTTTTTGCTGCCGCTGCCTGTTCTGCTTAGCAGCCCACTCATCCCAGGGCCTGCAGTCCATCCCTCCAACGGTCTGAGGGATAGTGAACTGGCCCCCTATTTAAAGTTTGAGGACCCCTGATCAAGATTGCTTTGTTCTTCCCATCCTACCACCACTAAAATTGTACAATGAATATGAATAAATCCTTTAAAATTTTGCTTTATTAATCATTATATTTGTCTTTTTTTTAGCAAGCCCAGGGCAGGTTTGAACCCACCACCCCAACCATCCCTGGGGTACACAGGGCCAGAGCTCTAATCATTGAGCAACGGGTGCCTAGCCAATCATTATATTTGTTATAAAACACTTTTAAAGATTAATTTTCTAGGATATCTCCATAATATTACTAAATTCAAGTTATAGTATATTTTCCCCAAAACAGCATTAAAGAACATACACAGGCCATCCTTTTATCTGCATAGATGCAATTATTTTAGACAGAGTTTTTTGCTCTATCACCCTGGCTAGAATGCAGTCGTGCCATAGTGGCTAACAGCAATCTCAAACTCCTGGGCTCAAGTGATCCTCCCGTCTGAGCCTCCTGGCTAGCTGGGACTACAGGCACAGGACTACAGATGGCTGATTTTTCTATTTTTAGTAGAAACAGTGTCTCACTCTTGCTCAGATTAGCCTCAAACAGCTCAAATGATATTCCCACCCAACCTCCCAAATTGCTAGGACTACACACCTGGCCCATGCACAGATGCAACTCTTAGTTCTTTTTCTAATAGTAACCACGGACTTGCACTCTCACCTGGTGTGCTCATGAACATACCAGCATCCTGAGCATCTGTTGTTATGGAGGTGTGCCATTAGTAACATACCTGCAATCAACCGCCCAACTGGGGTTCATTTCTCTGAGCCTGGGGATCTGACCACTACACTCAAAAACAAATAAGCTACATGGGTTAGCCATCCCATAGTCAACCTTGAATGTGGAATCTGCTTTTATTAGTCCTTTCATGGATCAGACAAAAGCACCTGAGGTCTACGAATAAAAGTATGATTTACACAATTTAAGAAAATCAAAATACCTTTTTTCAAAAGTGTCAACTTAGTAGCTTAAGACAACTCTGTCAATAACTTCAAAGTATACTTTCCATTTCATAGAAAGAGTGATAGAATAAAAACAGTGAACATATTCCACACTTGTTAATGCACTCTAATTACCACTGTGGATGAGCCATTCAAATGTAAGGCCTCGTTAGTTTGAGGTCCTATACCATATAAATCCCTTAAAGACAAGGATGTCCCTCACGGGACCAGCAATTAGCACAGAGCAAGACAAAGAGCAGACACTTGGCAAATGTTATTTAATAAATATCATAGGAGTTAAAATTCAAGCTATACCCAAACCCACTAGCAGGGATGGTGTGCATTCACTCTGCAGATTTAGGAAAAAAAAATTCCTTGTTTTAAGAAAGGCTGCCAGATATACGTACAAAGCAAGATTAATGTGAATTCAGTCATGCAATCTGCTTACATTTATTTACACCAGTGTTTCTCAACCTTCCTAATGCCACAATGTATTTTCATTGTTAAAAAGGGGTTGCAACCCACAGGTTGAGAACCGGTGATTTACGCTGTCCTTAGAATTATATTCCCAATATCTGTTTGTAGCTAATTTTAAACCATTATAAGTCACTACAAGCTTCCATGAATAGGAATCCTTTTTCCTCAAAGAATTCTTTTCTAATAAAAAGGATTATTAGGACAGTGCTTGTGGCCCAGTGGGCAAGGCAAAATAGCATTTGAAAAATAAAATTTCGGCTCGGCGCCTGTGGCTCAATCAGCTAAGGCACCAGCCACGTACACCTAAGGTGGCAGATTCAAATCCCCAGCCCAGGCCCGCCAAACAACAATGATGGCTGCAACCAAAAAATGGCCGGGCGTTGTGGCGGGCGCCTGTGGTCCCAGCTACTTGGGAGGCGGAGGCAGGAGACTCGCTTGAGCCCAGGAGTTAGAGGTTGCTATGAGCTGTGATGCCATAGCACTCTACCCAGGGGGATAGCTTGAGGCTCCGTCTCAAAAAAAAAAAAAAAAAAAGAAAAAGAAAATTTCAAGATAATATTATAGTACTCATCACTTTGTTCAGAAGTGATAAGTACTATATCAGAATTCTAATTATTTAGAATGTAGTTTTACTTTATCAAAATATTTTCATCTCCTGAGCTGTAAGAGATTTCTTTAGACAAGGTGCATTAGGACTTTCACTTTAACAATAATTCACTTAGAATCTAGTATTTTTATTTGCACAATGCTTTAACATTTGCAAAGTATTTTCAGATGTCTTGCATTAATTTTCCACTGTCAAGTCCATCCTTACTGGCACTTTTCCTATCCTGAAGCACAGAAATCATTTCCATCTTGGGATTGCTATCAAGCTGCTCCTTCTACCAGCTGTGTTCTTTCCCTCACTCTCTCTGCAGTGCTGGCTTTTCATAAGTCTCAATGTAAATGTCACCACGTTAGTTACTTCTTCCTTAACACTATACACAGGACACCTACTGCCCTTGCTTTACTATTTTTTTTTTTTGAGACAGAGTCTCACAATTTGTCACCCTTGGTAGTGCCATGGTGTCACAGCTCACAGCAACCTCAGACTTTTGGGCTTAAGCAATTCTCTTGTCTCAGCCTCCCAACTAGCTGGGACTACAGGCACCTACCACAACACCTGGCTATTTTTTAGAGACAGGATCTCGTACTTACTCAGGCTGGTCTCAAACCTGTGAGCTCAGGCAATCTACCTGCCTTGGCCTCCCAGAGTGCTAGGATTACAGGTGTGAGCCACTGTGCCCAGCTCTGCTTTACTTTTTATCACAATACTTTATTCATTTCTTTCAAAAATTTCATACATTTAAGCAGTTCAATTATTGATCATCTGCTTCTACCACAGTCTATAAGGTCTACTCAGTGAGGAGCTACAATTCATGTCACAGCATTACACCTGAAAATACAATAAATATTTTCTGAAGATAAAAAAATTAATTAAGATAATTCACCAAAAGTGAACAGAATAAAAATAAATGAGCAGCAATCTTACAAGTAGTACACATATTTTCTTATAATAGATTATCATTCAAAAAAACCAGGTTATCATTCAATTATTTGCATTGTAGCACCTTCTATTATTTTCCACAATGGGAGAAAAAAATCTATCTTAACCAGATAAACTTACTTGTGATACTTCATTCCTCTGATATACCACACATTCATCAATCTCTAAATAAAAACACAACAGTCCTAAAAGCGATCTCTTAAATGAACACATTACTTTCCAAAATAAGAAATACTAAAAGTTAAAACTATAGGTTTACCTCATTATTGGTATAATGCAGATCCATAGACTGTCCAAAGGCAATTTTAGCTTTAGACCTCAGATCTTCCAGTTTAACTGGTCTGGGAAACTGAAGGATTCTATATAGACAGAATTTTAAAATATTTTATTTTCTTAGGCTAAGTAATATACATGCAACAGTTACCTCTTATTAAGATATAAAATTAAGTAAAAATTATGTAAATACTTAAACTGTACAATAGCTCATTTTTAATTAAGTGCACAAATTTTCAACATAAAGTTTAAAAACTCTGAAGTTTATTCTATCCTGATAAAAATTTTAAAAAAGAAATTCTCAAAATGTTCTAAAGTTTTAAATTTGCATTGAAACTGACACATGAATGATAAAGATCAATGTAAAATGTCCACTGAGAAAAAGTGATTTAACTTAACTATCTGACACCTACATAACAGATTACAATGAAATTGTTAAGAAGAATAAAGCTAGTCTTTGGGGATCTAAATTTGGATTTCTGTATCCTTATCAATCCAATAATTTTTATCAGGTACATACAAGTACATCTCCAAAATAAATATTTTGAAAGCATTACAGGAAAGGCCCAAAGGGAAGGCTGTTTGAGCTCAGGAGTCTGAGACCAGCCTAAGCAAGAACAAGACCCTGTCTCTATGAAAAATAGAAAAATTAGCTGAGCATGGTGGTGTGCACCTGTAGTCCCAGCTACTTGGGAGGCTGAGCAAGAGGATAATAATTTGAGCCCACAAGTTAGGTTGCTGTGAGATACAATGACACCACTGTACTCTACCCAGGAAAATAAAGGGAGACTGTCTCCAAAAAAAAAAAAAAAGAAGAAGAAGATTACAATTTTAAAATTAATTAAACTCCTAGTACTTTCTTCTTCAACTCCAAAGGATTGGCCTGTGCTGCCCTTAGAGAGCGGCATCTAAAGCTGGGAGACCATGTCTGCTTTGCTCCCTTTTCTAGCATATAGTAAGTATTTAAAAAATAGTGCTAAATGAATTTTAAAAATTGGGAAAATAGGCTCGGCACCTGTGGCTCAATCGGCTAAGGCGCCAGCCACATACACCTAAGGTGGCGGGTTCGAATCCCCAGCCCGGGCCGCCAAACAACAATGATGGCTGCAACCAAAAAATGGCCGGGCGTTGTGGCGGGCGCCTGTAGTCCCAGCTACTTGGGAGGCGGAGGCAGGAGACTCGCTTGAGCCCAGGAGTTGGAGG